>JAOCPS010768138.1:0-10312 GCA_025505425.1 Graphium colonna
CTCACCGGCCTAATGCAGGAGCTCTCAAGGAAGGAGCTCCTACTTCACGCCTGTGTTCTGTGAGGTCGTGGTACTTATCCGGTTCGAACCGTGCCCTCAGCAGCACCATAAAGGTGCTGCTGGTTCTACCACCGAATGGGGTTTTCCATGTTGTAGTCTATGTAAAAAAAATCTATATAATTGTTATATTTTTCCAACTTTATTGGATTTTATTAGCAATAGCTTAATATCCTTTCCGACTCTCATAAAATCCAATGAATTTATAATTTTTTTCCTCAATAATAAAGTATTTGGAATTCCGATACACAATAGTTTACAATAACTTATAATTAATCATCGTTTTTGGCAGGTTAACCAGTTGGTCGTCCCAGGTGTAGCTGGGTAGACGAGGTAGAGAAATACCTAAGCGGACTCCAATCTCCACCATCCAGCCCAGGCTGGGTCAAGAGGGTGCGGAATCGAGAAATGTGGAGACTTTTATTATCTCTAGTAAAGTAGAGTAATCATCGTTTTTACTTCGATGTATCTGGAACTTTCAGCAGAGTTTTTTTATCTTACACTTGTGTTTCTGTTTGAAGCAGTCTTCTTAACGAGAGAGTCGATAAGTTCAACGATAGTGTGTAAGATATTAGATATCGGTGGCTAAATCTGAAATATTATATTGCTTTATATTTTCAGGTTTTTGTATCAACTATTTCCTGAAAATCTTACAAATTGTCAAAATTTTATTAAGTACGTACTGTACTTAACAAAAAACTAACAAATGAAGTTGAACGTGAATAGTGTTTTCTCAAATATTTTTTAAAAGAAAACTTCTTAACTAGTTGCGTTGAGCACTTTTTGGGATGGGAAAAAATGTTAAGCTCGCGTCAGGTGAGGACACGTTTCCTGATCGAAAACTTGTAAGACGGAATTCTGAAGTGTTAATGTTATATAAATTGTCATGTTTATGCACGATAGCGCAATAAATTAATATTTTATTTTATTTTATATTATTTTTGTTTACTTCTGCTGGCACTTCTGGAGTGCAACCCGGTGTTTTTTTTTTTTACAGAGATACGGTATACGCCTGCCATTTTGGTTATGGCAATGTTTTTCGAGAATGAAGAATAAACAACGAATAAAATTTTCAGGTAAAGGTTCATTAACAATAACTGACTGCTGGCATTCTTTAAGATATAATTATAGTGTTCCAGTCTAATGTATTGTCAGAAACCATCAAAATCATTTAGTAGTAGTAATCAGTAGAAGTAAATATTTTTGAAGGTTCAACGAAAATTGAGCTGCCGAGGGAGTATAAGAATTGCCAAAGTTAATGTTTATATAAAAAAGGAGTTCAGAAAGCTATTTTTTAATAATATAAACCTCAGATTAGAGAAGAATACAGATAAAGACAAATGACAGAACATTGAGATCAGTGCGATAAACAGACCTTTAATCAAAAAACAGAACCCAGAATAAGCACGAAACAGCTTTGAGCGGACAAAACGTCACTTATTTGTGAAGTTATTTTCTTAAATAATGATGCGCTGTGTAATTAACTCTTACAAAAACCATTTTGAAATAGTAAAAAAGTAGGCGGAATATCGTTTGACCGCTAAGTGATTTAAGTGAACTATTCCATATTGTTTTTTTTTTATTTTTATACATTTTGTGTAGAAAAAAAAATACGTCTGGAAATGCGTAGGATTGCTAGGTGAAACGAGATAAAAACTTATAATAAAAAATATTCAGATGTAAGATAAAACGATGAAATCGACAATGAATATACTTAACTAACCAATAAAGAAATACTCCGCAGTAAATTTTTAATAAAAAAATAATTTAAAAAATGTCTGTTTACTTTTAGTGCATAAATGTTTTCCACGACTATATTTTTTTTGGAAAGTTAATACAAATTTGGTGTAAAACTTTAATAAAATATCTGCACATTATATTACTTTCGGGGTATTTTTGGTAAGTAAATTTCATATTTACTTATTAATAATTTAGTATACATATACATTGAATTATTATTTTATATTTGTTTCTTCAATGGTAGTATTAATGATAATTAAAAATACGGCTGATTTTTCCTACTCTGGCAATTTTTACACGCACATCCGAGTATGCGTTTTAACAAGTTGTCAGAACATATGTCTAAATGTTTGACACTACCCTATCACTTGGCCAATTTTGTTTGACAACGCTCCATCTGTATTATTCTCTAGTGTGAGTTAAATATATTAAATGAATAAAATAATTACACGCACCATTATGGCGTTTTTAACACGCTTTTATTAGCTTCGCCCGTATGTTTGTTTGCTTGTTTGTAACCGACTCCTTTGAACACAATTTTGATCCACTTTCCGCGGACAGATTTTATTCAAACTTTGCCAGAATTTTCAGGGACCGATGACATTACAATAATTTGATAAGCATATCCCATTATCCTGATCTCATCGCCAAGATTTTTAAATTTTTTACTTTTTAGTTCGATTTTTTATTAAAGCGTGTTTTTTTAGTTTTTTAAACTATATTTTATTACACATCAACAGCTAATATGACGAGTGATTTTTTCTTGAAAATTTTTCTAAAACCGACAACTGTGACATATACTAAATCTAATAATGATGTAAAAAAGTTTAATTTTGCATATTGCAGGACTTCTGGTAATAATGGCATCTTGTGATAGCTGGCGACATTATAGGCGATTGAAAAGCTGACAGACTATTAAGGTAAAGGTTAATTTAATCATTCAGACCAAACGAGCGAATGCTTATTATAACCCCACTCTATCAAATTCTTTTACTTTAAACAGATGTAGAGCATTCTTTCGCTGTTCTGTCTGCGTTCGCAAAGATTCTACGGAGTGTCCTACGAGGGCTGGCCCACTTGATGTAAAAGGCGCTAGAGCACGCGAATAGTTGTTTAGAGCGTCCTTGCGTGTTCCGCGGAGCGGTTCTTCTTTCAAAGCGTTCTAGTGTTCTAGCGATATGAAGTAGTCTTAAGAGAAATGCTTGTTAATGATAGGAGCATACCGAAATCATAAATCGGTAAAACAAGATGCTTGGGATGAAATAGCAAATATACTGAAATGTTCCTTTTTTTCTTTTTGAGTATTTGAGATAAAATAATCAATGCAGCACTCGAAATGATAATATTTCTGTCAGAGTTCGACATAACGTCCACAGAATTAACATGAATGAGCAATAAGCATTTGTTCGAATGATCTAAACATCTATACGAATGTTCTTATTCTAGCTCTATGTTCGTTTAGTTTAAACGCGCCTTGAATACTAGAACGGGCTTACGTTTACACTAAAAGATCTAGAAAGAATGCTCTTGTTTTAGCTCTAGTTCTATGTTCGTTAGGTCTAAATGCATTCTTACCCTAGATTTTTTAGTACGTATTGTGATGCCCGTACGAGTTATTGAAATGGAATTATTGATAATGATTCTAAAGCAAAATTTTTAGTTATATCTAGTTTTTTTTAAATTTTTTTATAAATATAAAGAAGAAAGAAAATTTATTACAATTAGTTTTATAAAAAAATAATCTCTCGCTTTCAGCATTTATATGAAAATGAATGCGGTTAAAATAAAGTTTCACATTTAATATATATTGTAATATTTTATTTTTACGTAACAGTTCCGTCGGGTTGTTCACACACCAAGCAACCAAAGATTTTTTTTTCAACTCAGTAAGGGCACTGTTCCGAAAGATAAGTATTTTTTTATATATTATCAACTTTAGTACGTACTATAAAATAAAATGCACAAAATAGATTTTTACATCGAAACTTTATTGATTGATTTGTTTAACGGTTTTTTAATTATTTCTTTGCATAATGATATAATCAGTACTACTAAGAAAATAGTATTCAGAGTTTTTATTTTTATATTTATTACACGTTAAAATTATCAAAACTGAAAAGAAAAGCAAAGCATGATTGGTGATTTATGCAATAAAATTAGGGTCATAGTTTTCAATCAAATTTTCAAATAAATAGATGAAGCGTGGATACGATACCGACAGCGAACAATTTGCCATTTGGCATAGTTCATTGACCCGAAAATGTGACCGAGCGCGCCGTATCTGCTAGGATGCCCATGGCTTTCATAAATATATATTAAACTTTCGATTAAATTTACTCAGCGGTCGATTAATATTTGCATTTTAATATTATTTATTCTTTATATATGATCTCCACATATAACATCCTCTAATATTTTTACTTTCTTCTTTCTTTTTTTATATATTATCAACTTTAGTACGTACTATAAAATAAAATGCACAAAATAGATTTGAAACAAAAATCCATACCATAAAAGCTACTTGCGTTGAATGCAGTATTTTTCCGGCTTCGGTCGGCGACAGCGAAGTACGCCACTTGAATAAGAAAGTGCCGAAACAAACGAAGAAATCAATAACATTCACCGTGTAGGACTCTTAAAACACTTAAAAACAAATAACACGTTTTATCATTTGGTTACATCGAAGCCTTATAAATTTATTAAAGATTTTTTACGAAATTACAATTATTTATTTTTTCATCTAATGATGACAGATTAATATTGAAAAGATTATGTTTTTAGCTTTTATTTTATATGTGTATTACATGTTAAGGAACAATCACAATGTTAAAAATTTCGCATTAAACCTAATAACAAATTATTTATATAAATAGGTAATGCTGGGAACAAATATGATATTTACAGAAATTTAAAGACTGACTTCAGATGCTTTAGAAGTGAACTTTCAAGACAAAAAAATCGAAGTACTAAACCAATTTTTATGAAGTTGCGATTAATCTATAACCTATATACCTTAAAACAAAAGACAAAAAAAATAGTTATTAATTATAAAAAGTAAACTAAGTGCCTCATCTTTTTGAAGAACCTAGTAATATAATATAATATATCTCTGAGAAATATGTAATTTTCAAATATACAACTGACAAACGTAAGTTATTTCACCCAACATTTTTTTGCTGAATAAATCGAGCGTAAAAATGTAAGCTTTGTTTAGTTTTGTACGTGCCTATGTTACAAAAAGCTCTGTACATGAATATTGCGGTGAATTTATATCCAGGCGCTATAGAAAGAAAATTGTTTGAGTGTACTTTAAATTCTAAACAGTTTTATTATAAAATAAAATTAAACGTGTTTTCGTAATTTTATTAGCAAACGTGTCTTTATATTGTATTTTTCTTTGCATTTACTCTTAATGGATGAGGTTTGGTTACGGTCATTTGGCTATATTTGTTTGGGCTTAGTGATGAACGCAGATATTATTAATTGTAAAGTATAATATTCAAAGAAAATTAATTATTTTATGTATATTACGACGACTACGACTTTACTAAGTCATCGATGTATATATGTAGACATACATATAATAATTAATTTCATGTAGCTGTTAAACCATTAGCTTGCATATCGCGGATATTGGGTTTGATTTCTACACGGAGCTTGTATACGTATGTATTTTTAGTCTGTGATAGTACTATAATCCAAAGTGGTTTCAATAAAAAAAATAATTAAGCTTATTTCACGTAATATTTATATTATTTTTATGCATTCTAATTTTATTAAGTGGTAGAGCATAACAACTTTTCACAGCTTTTGCTGCACTTCTACGGTCGTGCTCGTCCGGCGAAGTACCAATGCCCTTTATAAAGTCGGCATAAAATAAAGGATGCATGACTTTTGGGGATGCCGGATGGCCATGTCTACCCTTTTCTTTTCCTATTACTATCCTCTCCAAATCCTTAATCCCGACCTCATCCTATCCAATAAGCCCATTATATCCGATCTCCCAGGTTGACAACACACTCGCAACTCTCTGTATGTTGCGTTTTTCGATGGGCGACGGGACCGCTTACCATCAGATGAACCGTCGGCACGTTTGTCTTCCTTTCCATTAAAAAAAAACAAAGGCGGCATAAAAGAAAGTATGCATGACTTTTGGCGATGTCTATCTACTCTTTTTTTATCCCACTCCCATCCCATCTAAATGCATAATCCCGTTTATTGATGCGAAGTAGGTTATGAACGATTTTAACAAAGCGGTTAAACATGCATTTTTTGTTATTATCGGTTAATGAACCGCATTTTATGCTTATTGCGGTTAAATACCAGCGTTAGATGCCGTTGTCTCGTTTGTCCAAATTATGTATAGTACTTTGTATAGCGTAGAGAGCCGTGGTAGCTCGCCTTTAATTCTGTTTACTCGAGGCGAACCTGAGTTCGATCCCCGGTGTCAGTACCAATGAAATTGTAAATTTGTAATTGCAATTTCAAGTGCTGATTTACCACTTGCTCTGCGGTGAAGGAAAATATCGTGAGGAAATCTGCATATCTAAGAAATAATATTTCTGAGATATGTGAAGTCTGCCAATCTGCACTTGGGCCGCGTGGTGGACTGTGCCCTATACCATCTATCTAGAGAAGGCCTTTGTTCAGCAGTGGGACATTTAAAAAAGTAGGCTGTTACTTTTTAAGCAAAAAGTACCTTTTTAAGCAAAAGCAATTTATAAACATGTCCGTTATCTATAGATGTCGCTTGAAATATGATTTATAACGTCCTAAATATCGTTCGGATATTGAGCTGTCGCTGTCGGATTATTAACCGTTAATAACTGCATTTAATCGGTAGCTATCCATAAAATTGGTTAATTAACGGTAGCTAACAGGTTTTTTACAACTATAATCCTAACCTCATCCTATTTTATGCAATTTACTAGGTTTACAACGCATAAATGTATGCCTTGTCAACCTATATATGTGTGTTGCTTGTGTCTATGGGCGACGCAATGCAAGTTTTCCCCCACACGACACTGATACATTATTTATTTGCTCGTCAAAGGTTACATTGTTCGACTTTACATTGTTACAGTTTCCACTTGCCACTCCAGCCAACGATAGTTTGTTTGGAACTTCAGAGCTGTTACAATCTGTTTTATTCAGCTGCAGTTTGTTACTGTAGGAAGAGAGTTCCTTTGTACGCTAGTTTGTACGCTGAAATATTACCGTTTGCGCCCTATATCTTTTCTGTGTTCCTGGTAAAAGTGTCTGTCTTTTTTTACATAGGATTATTTTCAAAGAAAATTATAATAACCGACTTCATTCGCCTTTAAAGTGATATTTCGAGAACCAGAGAAGTTTTTCCGTTGTTTTGATTCCAAAAAGAAATGAAAAAACCGATTTTTCTGTTTTTTTTATGTGACCATTTCAGAAGTTTACAATTGGTGAAGATACGTTTGACCATATTGAAAAAGATAGAAGCATCCGAATTGGGAACCTTTTCTTTTTTTTAAGTCAGTTAAAAACAAAACTATAAGAGATAGTCACGGTATGAGTGAATGATGTAATAATGCTTTAAGGATCTGTTGAAACCTGACCTAACCTAAGCTGAATACCAACCTACCTTCCTTTAAGCATAATGTGTTTTAGCAAACTTTTTTTTAACCTATTGACCTTACCAAGGTTTTAATTTAATGTTGTGTATAGACTTGCAGTATAAATACTTTATATGACCATCTCCCATGGACTCATCATGAGTATGACAAGAGCGTTTTCAGTCCATATAAAAACTATAAAAGTCAAACAGCACAAAATAATATTTATGATATTTATGTATACCGTAATATTTATGATATTTATGTATTAGACGGAGGCAAACAAGCAAGCGGCTCACCTGATGGTGAGCGCTTACCGCCGCCCACGGACTCCCGCAACACCAGGGGAGTTGCAAGAGCGAATTAACCGAGCAATTACCATATTTATGGAAAAAAAATATTAGGCACATATGAAATACTGTTGTCGGTTATGGTTTGGAGCCCCCTAATATCAGCCTGTTTCATTAGTGTGCATCGGGCAGTGCAAATCGTCACAGACAGCTTCTTACTTTGGACTTCCATCCTTGACACTTTGATACAGCCGGTTTCTCCACCCTACTACGCGATAATTCACCAATTTCCATAGTAAAGATCTAGACCGGGTATTATCACCTGTCGACATTTCTTGCGTGTATTTTTGTGTGAAATCATTGTGGCCTACTATACCAATATGATCCCATAGAAACTTTTTAAACAAGAGGCTCTCTTTTCTGTTATTGCCAGAGTTAAGTTCGTTCCCTTCATACTTTCAGAAATTTGTTTTTGTACGAAAAGGAAGGGCATTGTGAATAATTGAATAATACAATTTAAACCTGTGTATACTAATCTAAGCCATTCATTGAAAATACCTCATTGTATATATAAATGAAAATGGTGAGAGAAGTTAAATATCTCCGCAAGTAAATCAAGCCGATTGAAATAGCTTGGCCATTAACAAACCTTACTCTGTGATGCGTTTAAAATAGGAGTGTAGTGCTCCGGTACATTATAATAATATAGTCAATGTTTCGAAATAGATAAAAAATGTTTATTTATTTATTATGAATATATTTATAAATTAAAAATATGTACTAATATGTTATCACAAGAAAGTTATTGAATTCAGTAGTACCTTTAGTAACAGGAAGGCTTTTCGTGCGACTTCATGTTAACACGTTACGATAATAGAGAACGTAATTTTAAATGTCATTTAGAAATAAATTATCAAAATGATCTTTTCTCTATATATCATCAACTTCATGTTAATCCTAATATTTACCAATGATTTAATTAAATAAAAATCATATGAATCGACCTAGTAGTAATGGCGCAGCTGTTTTAAACATGACCTGAGACCTGAGATCGACACGAAAGAGGGTTGATCTCAGGTCTGGTCTTCGATAATCTTGTCTTAAACTTTATTGCGGTTTGTCAGACTCGTTATTACTTTCTAGAGAGCTACCTCTAAAACTTTTCAGAATATTGTCAGTAATATGTGCATCTAGGCTAACATATTCGAAAATATATACAAAATTATGCTCTGTTATCAGGTTTTACATTAAATAATGAATAAAATAATTAAGAAAAGCCTATAATATATTGATTACTTTATAAGCAGACGAGGGAGAATTTTTTTAAGCCATTTTGTATCATATTTATTTAATTATATTTAATTTAGTAAATGATTTTACGGAACTAAATGATATCAGAGAACATCTTAAATAACTATTAATTTGTAAACTTTTTACCGAATGAACACACTCAATCACACAATGAACTGCAAAATTATTTAAGACTGAATAGGCCATCCGATAAAAGTGCGGTTGTTATTAGCTTAGATATTGGTGAATAAAAATGTTAGTAACTTGAGTTCTTGAGTGCAGGACTGCCTAGCGAATCGAAAAGAGGGAAGAACAAGTTATTGATTGATTAATCTTTTACTTTAATGGTAAGAAATAACTTATCAAATGAAACATCTGGCGTAAAGCTTGCACATTTTTATTGGCAATTTCTATATAAAATTATATTATACTTATCATTTATATATAAAACTAGCTAATCCGGCAGTTTATTAACCCATACAAAAACACATACAGAATATTTTATTGAAATCTGCCTAGCTGTTTAGATACTAAATTCACGTTAACAATAAAGGGGGGGACAGGAGGGTAAAAACGAATAGTTATAATATATTAAATTTTAAGATCTATCAATCTTAAAATTAAAGAATAGAGATCAGAGATAATTTCGAACGTATTCATTATTCATACATATTATGAATACGTTTTTGCTTGAACGGGCACAATAATTTTTATTTTAAAAATAATTGTGTTGTGAGTTTTTATACCTAACGTCGACATTACAGTTGCTTTAAAAAATATATAAATATATGTAGCTCCAGTTATTGATAACAACTTCGACGGTCAATATTATTAGATGTAAACCTTCAAATATACAGTCATTTATATATTTTATAATAAAAAATATTTTTAATACTGGTTCATCACTAACGGAAAACGAGGTAACAAACATAAAAAAATTAAAAATATTCTTGTTATCTTAGAGCTTATCAGCCTTAAAGTAAAAATGTTGTAGTTCGTTTTCGTTCTTAAAACTTCATGTTTTAAGAACGAAGACGAACGCTTCGCTTAAAAGAAACCTCGTGTCTTATTTCTCCCAAAACACATTTCTGGCTGCCAGAATCTCGGTCGAAATTCTTGGCGTCGACGTATCGAGAAAACATAGCCAGGGTGGCTTCTAAAAAACTTGGCGTCTTTAGTAGAGCGAAGCAGTATTTCCAGCTGTCAGACTGCTCGAAGCTATACGCGCAAATAATGTCACACATGGAATATTGTTCTCACCTCTAGGCTGGGGCACACCTTTACCAATTTCTTCCATTGCATTTAACGTCGAGCTAGTCTAATCGTCGATGATCTTGTTCTACCCGATTG
>JAOCPS010768247.1:0-10311 GCA_025505425.1 Graphium colonna
ATAATAACCTTTTACGTGCAATACGATCATAATCACAAGGGCTTAAACCGTAATCAGAGACCGTAGTCTAAGGTCCATTACTTAACACTACCATTATTTGCAATTATGAACCTACTATGCTATCATAGAGCAGCAGTTGAGCATTGGGTAACAGCAGACCTGTAATCTAACAAAAGATTCATCTCCGAAGCTACTAAACAAAAAATAAACATAATTTCTACATTGAACTTTATTTGTTTGAATTTATTGTTATGCTGTTAGATTAGATAAGTTTCTATTACTTGTTACTTAAAACAACTTTAAAAAAATAAATATTATATATAGAGTATTAAGTAATTAAATTGAGATAAATAATTTGAATATATAAAATATATATAACGTACGTACAGTTGGAATTGAAAAACATTATTATTAAGATCATCTTGTAAAATATTTCAGTGAAACCTAAGAAGAAAAGTAAGGATGTTTCAGTAAACTATTTTTAGTTTTGTATGCAAATTTGACCAATAAAACTGCAGAGATACGATCTAAATTCGCTCATTTTATTGAAATTGCAATTTTTATCGCCAACGACTGTAACATTGAAAGATATAAAATTCAAGAAGTATACATAAACATCAGTATACAATTTTGTCGTAATAATATAAATAGTAAAATGCATCTGAAATACAATATATTTTGATATAATGCAAAAATATTGAAAGTATATTTGATGCAACAGACTTGCAAGGTAAAGAATAAACATTAATGGAACTTTTTCGAATAAAATAGAAACAAATGATGACAAAAAGGGTTGCTCTCCTAGAAATGTTAAAGTTTTGGACGTAAAGTACTTTTTAATGTACCTTGGAAATAAAGGTTCAACAATGGATAGGGATTCGATACTTCGAGGTTTTGTTGGGGCATTTTGTTTTTATCATGGAAAGGGTAAATTGCATTAAGATTTCATTGTTTTAATGTGAAAAAAAATATTTTTTTTGATATAGTGTTCCAATCTGCGTTTATTATTCTTCTATGACTATAACTGCACTGACAATGGTACGATGTGATATTGATAAAGGTTTGAAATGAGGCTCGTTACCTACTAGGAACTATCTATAGTTACTATAAGCTTCTATCAGAGAAATGTAGTGGAACTTCCGAAACTGATCAGCATGAAAACATTTCTTTTACATCGCAGTAACTATAGGTAAAATAGTACACTCAACACACACAAAAAAAACTGTATTGTAATTTTTGGAGGGAAAATCTGGTGATTTTTACAAACTTCTCAGTGTATACAATACACGGTAATTTAGAGTAATAACTTTTGTATTGCATTTTGCCATTGAATACAAGAATCTTATGTGGATAAATTAAAAAAAAATAAACTGGTGCATGCTGTTTTCCCTAAAATTGTACGTGTAAGCAACATTCTTACGAGACCTATATCTAAAAACATTATTTTTCATTATTATCACAACTGTGTTTTATTTTTTTAAGGTCGTCGAACCGCACCAAATTCCTCGCTGTAGTTTTGCATGATTTGATTACTCACTGATATACAGACTGGGAAATGAAAATCCTTAAATTAAAATATAAAAGATAAAAAATGTTTAAAATCTATTGCTGTTTTACATGCTAAGACGGCTTAAAGTTTTCTTTAAATATCTTCTATGTACAGAATTTCTTCTTGTACATCTTGTCATACTACTCCTATGTACATTATTATAAATAAATAACCAGCGATTTAGCCAAGTTTCACGTGGCATATAATCTACATACGACTGTCCTCCTAGGTAGTTTACTTTCGATTTTTTAAGATAGTGTTTTACTTTTTACATTAAAGAGCTCGGAAAGCAGAGGTAGTTTTTATTTATAATATGTAGCTGTAGGTTTTTTGATGACGATAATAATAAAAAAAGAGTTTTTTCATCAAAAAGTTGTTCTCGCTCGCGGTTTTGCCGGCGTCGGTGACAATGTTGTTTTTTTTTAGATTATTAAATTTTATCCGAATATCAGATTTTTCCCTTTTTCAGTTTCGTTTATTTGGTCCAGGCTTCATGTTGCAATGTACTTATTTTTGTCTAGATATAGATTAAAGATATATAGATTATATTTCTTTCCCTCGGGATTTTTTGCTGATGTAAAATCTAAAATATTAACACAGAGAATAAATGAATTAATGAAAATTGTCAATATGATTGCAATTTATTTAACGATGTTGAAACAAGTAGTTAAGAGTCAAGTCGACTGAAAATTTGTATAGCACCTGTGAAAATCGATCGGCCTGCGGCCTTATTTCTCTGTAATTACTTTATATTGAATATTGCTGCATCATTTATAAGAAAAATCGTAATGTAACGAACCAAAACAAAATTTATTGAATTTTGTAACAAATTATATATCATTTATAACAAAATTTAATTTATGCACATTACAGCTGTCCATTCCTAGATCGGCTATAAATCAAATTGATGTCAGAAATTACTTTTTTAATGGAAAAGAGCGCAAATGAACATGCGGCTCGGCGGCATCACCGTAGAAGTTATTAGAGAGTTGCCGGCACCTTAAAGAAATGAAGGTTCCAAAGTCATACCGGTCCGGAAATATAGCTGGCAACAATCGACTCCACAATGGTGTCGTGCGTGACAGAAATTAATGACGGAAACGCACTCTGGCGGACTGCAAATCATCTTAGGTCAATTTGTATTTAATGTTTTTACGTTGTATGTTATTACACAAATCCGACTGTGGTTCATTCATAAATCGATCAGTTAAATGCTTATGAATTAGTGAAATAACCTTTTGTTTTTAAAATAATATTTATACCAAGATGAATCTAACTATGAACAATGAGAGAGTTAATTTCGGTCCAGACCAGTTGTAGATTTTAACGTCTAAAAGTTTTTTTAAAAATCTTTATAAGATAAAGGACTTAAAAATACATTTCAAATATGATGTCTCTTCTAATAATATTAATGTCCTGAAATCATTAAGGATTAAAATAATTTCAACTCGTTTACAAAAATCCATCAAAGTGATATGAAATTCTAATACAAATTCGACCCGATTTATGCTTCTTATAAAAAAATTGTACAGAATATTCAATTTTATTTTACATTTTCAAGATAAGGCAATAAAAAAAATAGCAAACAGCCTCCAAAGAAAAATAATATTACAAATGTTAAAGAATATGTTATACACAAACCATAATAAATTTATACTCAGACAAACATTCCTCTAAGAGAGCCAAGTTCTCACATCACAGAACCAAGATGCATAGCAACCAGTGAAATCGACCACCCTCCAAGGAGAAGTAGGAATAAGAAAAACACACTCAATATTTGTACCTTCAATGTCAAGTTATTATCTACAGAAATAAAATTATTTAGCTAAACGCTTTACCCCCCAAAACAATTAACTACGATATCGTAGGATTATGTGAAGTCCGACGTGTAGGAAATATTATCACTCTATTCGCGGTGAAATGCTCATTACATATGCACAGCAATACAATTTTAAAAATTAGAAACACATTATTTAAAATTAAACCTAGGAACAGATAGATAGAACAGATGAACGGACATGAATCTCACCAGTTAAAAAAAACAAAAAAAAACGAGATCGATTATATTATGTCAACAAAACCGCATTTATTTTCTGAGTACGAAGTACTAAAATCATTTCCCTTTGGATCAGACCAAAGGCTTCTGAGAGCTACAATTATTATAAATCAAATAAGTTAAATCAGGTATCAGTTTTCTAACGCATCAGGTAAGTTAAAAACTACAAAAGACGAAGAGGTTTACCGTGAAATCCTGAATAGCTATATTTCCGAACTAATAACGCCACATCAAAATTATATTGCCGATCAATACCGCCAAAACCTTGAACGTTCTTTACTAGAAAGCTTAAAAAGTATTAAAAGATCACAAAAGCACAAGTTATTGTCCGAAAGGCTTTGAAGCTTACGAAAGAAAGAAGTCTATTACAAAATAAGACTAAATTAAGCAAAATAGGTAAAGGAAATCTGAAGGAACTTTACAAAAAACCAACAAAGAAATAAAAAAATGCTACGAGATCTACTGAATCAAAACATTACAAACGCATCTCGTAGAATCTAAATCTGTTAAAAAAGCATACAAAGATTTAAACAGATTAAAAATGTAGATTCCATTATTGCAGCAGGCTCTACCGAAAACAAATTTCGGAAGGAAATAATTGACATTGCTACAGAATTTTTAGAAAACTTTACAGCCAACAAAACACCTCGAAATTAAAAAGTAGTGCCAAACAAAATACTGAGAAATGCCAAACTCAAGAGTTTACTGAGCCTGAAATCCTTAAGCAAATTATGAATCTCAAATAAGTTAAAAATCCAGGGCCAGATGAAATAACGAATGAATGCATTAAGTTTGCAAAGGCTTTATTAGTAACTCCAATCGCTATACTTTTTAATAAAATACTAAAAGAAAAAGCTGTGCCACTCTCATGAACGGAATTGGAGATTACTTTATAATATAAAAAAGGTGATCCGGTGGACATAAAAAACTACAGTCCAATTAGCATCTCATCTTGTCCGTACAAATTATTTACATCTTGTCTGCTGGAAAGAATATTTCCAAACATTGACATGCACCAATCAACTGAACAAGCTGGATTTAGGAGCGGTTTAAGCACGGCGGATCATATCCAAACAGTCGACTAGGTAATCGAGAAATATTTAGAATTTCGCAGACTTTGTACGTAGATTATATAAACGCCTTTGGTACGAAATCACGTGGCAGTATGTGGGAGGCATTAATGTCATAAAACAAAGAAATTAAATATATTATTATTCTTGAGAGTTGGCGATTTGTTTAACGTAAGACGAGGTGTAAAGCAAGGTGACCCGCTTTCACCAAAAATTTTTATCGCCGTTCTGCAATATATAATGAAAGACTTACCATAGGACAAGCAAGGCATCGGTTTTTAAGCCACTTGAGATTTGCTGACGACATAATTTTATTTTCAGAATCACCCCAAAACCTATGCACCATGATTAGCGATCTGGATGAGGCTAGTATAAGAGTAGGGTTAGAAATGAACCCTTACAAATCTGAACCACCTTGAGGCACCCATCTTCATAGACAATATCCCGCTTGAGTTTGTGGATAAGTATATTTACTTAGGCAAACAGATATATTTTAACAGAGGAAGAAACTCTGATGAAATAGATAAAATAATTGTAATTTCCTAGAATAAGTATAGGGCTCATAAGGAAATTTTAAAATCGAAACTTCCGTTGTCAGCTAAGAAAAATGTACTGGGTTCTGAAATTCTGCCTTGTCTGACCTACTGTTGCCAAACGTGAACATTTGACCATAAAACAAGAAACAAAATCCAGGCTACTCAAAGGAGAATGGAAAGAAGCTGCCTAGGTATAAAACAAAAGGACAAAGTAAAAAATACAAAACTACGCAATATATAACTAAAGTAACCGATGCAATAATTTTTTCGCTAAAAAGAAAATGGAAATGGGTCATGTAGACAGATGGACCCAAAGAACAATAAAATGATCTGGACCACAAGGTAAAAGAGGGAGAGGTCGGCCATATGCTAGGTGAGCCGACGAAGTTGTAGCGGTGGCAGGACAAAAATGGTTAGACATAGCAAAGAACAGAGGGAAATGGAATTCCTTGGAGGAGGCTCTTAACCTAACGGGGTCTGTACATGCATAACTTTTTTTCCTTCATATATTGTCTATGTTACAAAAACCACACCCATTGTAACTTGTTACTATTTATTTATTTTATTTGTTTGTTTAATTATTCGCTTATAATATTGTAACTGTGTGGGTATGAAATTAAATAAAGCATTTTATTATTATTATGAATATTGCTTTATGTATATGACGTTAACATAATCGGTCATAACGATGTAGAGTGCAAGTTTTGGATAAAGAAAACAAATTTCTATTTTATGAATAAATTCCGAAACGCTAGTTTTCTTTACGAAAATAACTTCTGTGGGAATTCACATAAAAAGTTCAGTCTCAAAAAAAAGTTTGTACAGAATCCCATATAAAAAAATTAGCATTGTCCTTTGCTGTTATATATTCTTCAAGGTTTATCTAAACCACTGTGCTGTTTAATTTTTATAAGAATAATAACAATATGACTGTGGTAAATTTAAAACAAATATTTTATATGATAAAAAGATTTAAAATCGATTTACATTAATGTTTTTCCTTCTTTTTAAATTTTTTGTGTTGCATTTTTTATTCCGCGTCCATTTATTTTCTTAATACAAAAATGTATAGGTTATTTAAGAACGGGAATTATGCCTTAATATCTATAAAATATACAGATAGGTAGAATTGAATTCTCCAACCTTTTTGCTAAAATAAGTAAAAGTTTTATTTCAGTGCACAATTTTTAATAAGGTTACGATTACGATAGTGTAATGTGGAAATTTAAAACAGAACATTTAAAGCGCACGGAGGCGAATTATTTAACGTTCTGTTCATCTGAGGATCTAAAATATTTATACGAGCTCACTTTGTAAACAAATTATGAAGAAGGAAACCTTTTCGTGCCGCAGTCTGTATTTAATTTCGTTTAATCTTACTGTACATTAATATTGTCGTAACGTAACTTATATAAATACGGTATATAAGTTACAAAATCCGATCTATAGAAAAAACGAAATTATTTTACCCCACTTTAATAGAGGCGGAGGTTCTTAATTCGGATATTTCTATTTTTTCCGAGCCACCTGCCGCTAACTCCACCATTTATGATAGCCCAGATAAGTCCAAAAATGGGATGTTTAGAAGTTTGTGCTAATATTAAGATATTAATAAGAAAATGTTATGAAAGTACATCTTAGGCGTTTAAGATGGTTGAAAACCGACTTCAAAATTGGAGGAGGTACTGAATATTTTTCGGATGTATGTAATCGGATTTCGTCTTAACGTATAAACAGAGTTTAAAAATCCTTTAATACTTGAAAGTGTATTATAAGTTACATGGTGGTTTGATATAATTTTTATGAAAAACGATTTGTTCGTTTCTACGGCGTTTGGAGTCGGTTTCGCTAGTCTATGAAAAAATACTTAACCCGAAAAAATTAAATTTAGTAAGTAAAGTTTCCTGAAATAATAATTTTAAAGATTTTCTTTAAAGCTGCTTCACAATGATTGATTAATATTAATCTTAAACCTTCGTTAGCTCCACGAACCGATATGTATAATCGAGGTCAATTCCCATTATTTCAAATGAAAGGCAAGCGTTTCGAAATATGCATATTTATAATGTTACTGATGTCTTAGGGTTTGTTTTATAACATAAGGGTTAAAAAGAGACGGAGAAAAGAAAGAGTGTTTTTGATCATAAACATACAGAGTACGAGGTTTATTTTCGTTTTAATATCACGTGATGTACCTACAGAGATTTTTTTTTCATTTATCGTTTTTTATTTAGTCTTAGATCCTCAGATGAAATACATAACCTCATCGGTTTTTTAAGATAACCGATGAGGTTATGTATTTAGTTATTTGATGAAAGAAATTTAAACTTTAACAGCAAAACAAACAAGAAGGTTTGTACTTCGTGGACTAAATTAAACAATTGTTTTATTTTTTCTTAATCATTTTATTGTGCAACACCTGCGGCACGTAATTTAGGTAGACAACCTATTTGTTATGTACCAATGTACTCATTATCTGGTACATACTTTTTGTTAACCTTAAATAACGGATGAGGGTATATATTTCTTATTTCGGATCTCATGCTAATTCAAACATATTTTGCATCAAACAAATGTTAACAAATTTATCCAGATCTTACGGTCTAATATCCAGCAACTAGAATGTGTTAATACAATGTTTCAGTGGAAAATATGAATAAAGTTTCTAAGTAATAAATGTAAATTCAAATAAAGATGACTAAAATATTTACATTAGATAAGAAAAATAATCAAATAAAAATATTTTGTTTTACATGATTATGCCATGTAAATAGATATAATAAAATAATCAAACAGTGATGATATTGAACGCGTAATAAAACTTATTTAATTTAATGAAATAATTAATGTAATTTGTCGTGAACGATGCGACACAAACACAATTAATGAATAAGTTTAAATTAACAAAATTCTGGGAAAGTTACGTTTACGCCTTATTATATTTCGAGAACTTTTTACATTTTAATTAAACATTTCATTTATTGAAAAGAAGTAAATGTTTGAATTTGGAATGATTTGAATATATTTTTTTACATAAACAACGAATGATATTTCTCATAGGTATAAAGAATACACTTGGATAACGGGTATTACTAGGTCTTAAAGGTGCACTAAAATATATTTTTTTACAATTCAAAGCATTGAGCACTTAAGTAGCGATAGAGATATTATTATGACAAATGATATTAAAATGACTAAACATGACTCCTTTAAGACCTTCACTTATACTATATCATAACAATTCAATCGATATATCTAATATGTAAGGTATGGTAACGATATGGTATCGCTGTGTTATAACCAACGGTGCACTGGAATAATAACATTTTTATTAAAACTATATTTCTGTTATCTAAACGTTAAACCTCGCAAGGGGTTCCATAAAAGATCAGCCAGCGGGATATTTTTGTGTACTAGAGTATGTGCAGTCGTATACTTATGTATATGGAATTACTCGTCTATGACTCATAACGAAGAATATCCAACGCGGCCATGTCTGAATTTGGTACTGAATAACAACACCCACAGGATTTCTGATGTTTGTTTTTTCTTGTGTAATAGTAAAGAGGAAGAGACGGGAACGAATTTATGACTGCAAAAAGAAAACTAAGAGAGAAAATTTCTTTAATATTTCTAAGAGAGAAAATTTCTTTAATATTTATGTTGGTAACTATACAACTGAAAAGAAATTCGAGTTATCAAAGAAAAAAAACACTAAGTTATCTTCGCAAAAATAAATGTTTTCCTAGAATAAGAACAGAGTTTAAAGAAATTATAACGATTTAATAAAAAGTTTGGTTTCCGCTTAGTCGGGAAATAACAAGGTATTAATTTTCATTATTTAACCTTCTAATAAGTCGAATTGTCAAGCTCATTTATAATAATTATGTTATTAAATATAATATTTTTTTTTGTTAAATCTGTTTTTGTAAATAATAAATTTTGTATGTGTGTGGTATTAATGAATCAGCAGGCAGTTTTTCTGGAAAAAGAAGTTAAATTAGCTATATGAAGGCGTTACAGAAATCTTTTGAGCCGTATTTGTTATCTTAACGAAAACCATATGTTTAATGCGTAATATATTCTTAAAAGTATTATGACCATTTTAAGTCTGGTTTCGAAACAAGAAGAATTTCGTACAATGACAAACATTTTTCCACAATGTTCAGTATTAAAAGAATTTAAAACTATATTGAATGAAAATAATTAATTGAATTATTGCTATGACCATTAGTTTTGCGCACGTTAGGCATTGGGAACAATAGATATGGGTTTATTAAAATTAAAACGGTCAAAGACAAAAACTTTTAGGGAAAAGTGGAACCTGTATATCAAGTTTCGTTAAGAATGGATGAAGTTACGATATTAAAACGTAAAGTTGCGGCCTCTAGCGAGTACCAAGATAAAAAATGATGATTGCTTTTTGAATTACATTATTACAAAAAGCTGCTCACCTAATGGTAAGTGATTATCGTCGCCTATGAGCTCCCGGCACTCCGGAGTAAATACAAGAGCAATATAAGGTAGGAATAGACGAGTAAGGCTTTCAGAGTCTTAGGGTGCAGGCCATCCGGATTAGGTCAGCAGCACCAGGGAAGAACTCCTAGCAACTAAAGTGGTGAGAGCAGCGGCACCACTCGGCAGACTGCTCCCAACTCTGGAGGTTCATCCGTCCCTTGCCGCCGCCTATATGCCAAGATTAGAAAGTCTATAACTCTGTATGGCACCCCGGTTTGTGCTTACGCCCTTAATCATTGAACTGTGGCGCTATTGCAAAAGTCACAAAAAATGTTGGCCATACGAATAATACGGGGCTATCGGATAATATCCGGTGAGGCGGCGTGTGTGCTGGAGGTTTCCATTCGCTGGGATTTGGAGGCCGCAATACCCGCATCGCTATATATCAGAAGCAAGGAGGCGATATCCCGGGGCCACCCGCCGGTAGTAGAAGAGCAAAGGGAGTGCAAAAAATACCTGCGTTCCCTAGCAATTGAACAATGGGGTTGGAGGCTGGAGCACTCAAATGTTGACCTAAGAACCATATACCAAGGAGGTCATACGTCCAGGTCTTAGAGCGTGGGACAGGAGGCATGGCTCTCC
>JAOCPS010768357.1:0-10310 GCA_025505425.1 Graphium colonna
GGGGTATGCCGTTCTGTAGAGCTTCCGATGCAAGTGAGTCTACTATCTCGTTACCCCTAACACTCACTTCAACCCCGTATTAATTTATGGATACATTTGATAATGAAGTAAGCTTCGTATCTACTGATACAACCTCCCTTAGCACTTCCAATTTTCCATTTCCAATTCCAAAAACAAAATAATTACCAGTTTATTCGATTTTAAAAAATCTTCCACATCAAAAAAAAAACTTGCAGCTTATCTGAATCTGAAAACAAAACATTAATGAATAGCGAAGAATATCCGGTATTAATTTTCAGCGTTATACGTTTTTTGTAACACGTGCAAGGAACTAAACATTGTTTTCTCTTTTTAACATGCTCCACGCAAGCTGGAAATAATAAAAAAACGCTCTGAACCACGACCTATTTTATGCCGAGCGTGGTTTTTTTTTTCTTTTATGCCACCGACACTGGATGAAGTAATCTTCGGGCGTATTTTATTTTTATTTTTTAAGTTATAAGCGTTGGTTATGACTTAGCGAATTAAATCGAAATTATTTGTAAAAAGTTTGTTGCTATTAAAATTTATTGAAAATATTGTTTGCTCACGACACGGGTCGGGTGTTAATGATTTTATGTTTTTTTTTTATTTTATGCGTTTAAGTGATTGTCTTGCAATAGATTTGTATATAAGTCGAGCAATATTGCTGTGGACGACGGTCAATAACTTAAATATCCATGCTTTGGAAACTGTATGTTTTGGTCGTGAGATGACCTATATACCATATTCTCAACTTATACTTCTTGACGATTGGGTTAGAGGTTAGGGCTTAAAAGGTTGAAAAAAAAAACTTATTTCAAGCTTTATATCATTATTAAGGTGATAGAAAGATCAAAAAAAATATACTTTCTATTTACACCTTAAATACCGTTACTTGTATTAACGTGTTTTATACAGTTCTTGCTACTCTTACTGGCCGTTTCATGTCGGTTTTTAAACATTCCTCCCCTTTCCTTAAAAAAGCTCTTATTTTCCTCTGTTTCAAAATAAAAAAATCATTCCAATATCCAGGCCTTTGATTGACGAGACATCCATAATATTTTTTTTATTAAATGAAATCCTTATTATACTACTGCGAGTTGCTATGTTATTGTTTTTGAATTCAAAACGTTAATACTTGTACTTCGAAGCACTCTTAAAATAACGGAATAGTTCACCCTTGACCTAGACTTTTCTCCGTGTCTGTTGACATCCATTAAAGCGGTGCAGCCATGACATTTGTTAGAAAGCCATTGTGTTTCTTTCTATTTTTGCATCTCAGATTTACCCTCCACACCCTTCTTTTTGAGGCAAACTTTGGCATGCGGAATACGGTTAAATATATTTAACTATCGAATAATTCGCTTACGTGTCAACTGCGTAAAAATTATGTTTTTATTCAATTGTTCTTTTACCTTGACTAAACTATCACGGAAGAATTGTCATATTGGACATCAAGTAGCCACGCCATTATGATATCTGATTATCTGGAGATTTTTAAAGAATTTCATGCAAATGACAATGCCCATTTGTATATAGACTACCGCACCTAGCATTAAGTACAATTTTTTTGAAAATTAAACTGATTAATTTAAATCCTACAGTAGTTTTTGTTCGTAAAGAAAACCTGGGTTTCGGAGATATTTGATAAAATTGTAAAATCGATTCGTAGGAAATATGTTCTATTGCACTCTACATCTGTATGACAGATTGCGTAAACGTCATATAGGTAAAGTAAAATTCATACTTTTATACTTTAAGTTAAATTTCCTGTTCAAATATCAAATCTATGAAGCATAATGTCGTCAAAAATTATGGAGATAATAACTGTATCATTTTGACCTTGATGCATGATAATTTGTGGTATCATATTTGAGCAATGTCCTTTTCGTACATTTCTTGACATACGGATCTTGTCGTGACAATTATAAACAACAAACAAATTAACCAAACGGGTGCACCCGTTCTGATATTAAGCGCGTACAAACTTTTTGTCAATTTATTTTTATTTATAAAAAATGATAGTTTAAAAACCATATCCCAAAAGATCTAAAAAGTGGGTAATGCATTGTTAGCATTTGAAAGAAAATGTCTTAGAGTTGCGACCGAGATGAAGTTTCTTAACTCAGTAGAGACAAACGGATAGTGAGAATCCTATTCCCTTTCGCAGATAAAACTCAAGATGAATTCATGTATACAGTGCAATGAAATTGATGACTTGTTCAGAACGGGTCTTTGCAGTCGTAAGCCTGTCTTCTATCTGAAAGCAATTTAAAAGTGAAAGTACTTTGTACATACTTTTTACTTGCTATTACTTAGCGAAAACTAATCTTTTATTAGGCATTCATCTTCCTTTTGTCATTTACGTCGAGTTAAAAACTTTCCGCTAGTAGGGTCACGCATGTTGACATGTGTGAATAATATAAGTTAATCGTTATAAGCTATATTGGTTTAAGAACTTGTTCAACATTTATAACCAGCTTTCTCCTTACACTTACAAACGCTGTCCTTATTGTAATAATGTCTTGCGTTATAAGGGCGTTTTACACACATAAATCGCACAAAGACAAATATTCAAATCTGCTCTGGGTGGAATCGACCCAAGAACTACGCCACCACAGCCAATGTCTTAGCAACTGTGCCAATCAGTCATCAGGATGTTATAGTAGTGTAGTTTATACAATTTATTGTCGCGTGAAAATAAAGCCGTATAAGGTTCAGTAGAAATTGTCTTATGATCATAAAACTACGATTACGAAATAAGAAAACGTAAGCACGTTCACATTTTCTTTCAAAACTGAATGAGGAGTACAAAAAAAAATTTGGTATCGGTAGAATTTTAACCATTAGCTAGAGCTATTCCCAGATTGTGCGTCATTGTTCACAACCAAGCGATTCATTTGTCCAACACATGGGTACAAAAAAAAATAGTCGAGTCAGGTGAAAGTCGTAAATTGCTTCAACAGTATATTCGTAATAGAAGACGTAATCGACCGCGGGCTTTCGTGACAATTAGTCGAGATGACTGTGCGGCACGGAAATCTCCGGATGCAGAGGTTTTTTGTAGTTAGACGTTGCTTTGGTTGTGTTTTTAATCGTCAGCCACTGATCTGTTAACGCTAGGTTAGGTTTCGGAAATTTAGTCATATAGGTAGTTTGAATTTGCTGAATTTTAATACCTAATCGTCAGATAAAAAATTCTGTTCACTGGTTTCCTAAAGTTATTATTTTTTTTTAACTGGCGACTAATAATATGGTTATTTATGTCTCATTATTTTTTTTGTATTAATTAATATTTTAAAAAAATATATATATATTAAATGAGACATTGTAATTTGTTTAGCTTTAAATCGTCTCGTACGACACAGTTAATTCGATTGCCTGCAAATTCGTTTTGAAAGTAATAAAACAACTTATCTTCCATACAAAAACGACTAAAGTAAATAAATAAGATATACAAAACTTTAACAAAATACGATAGATAAAAACCTTTTTTTTTAATAAAACCTTTAAAGTCTTACAACTTGACAAACAAATGGTTAAGTTTGGAATATGGTATATCATAGTCAAATCGGTCGGAAATGACGTACGTAAACTACATCCTTCTTAAAAGATCTAGGTCGACTTACCCAGTGACCCTGTATACACAATTTATATGTTTAATTTTATATAATAAATAAAAGCGTCGCTTAAGTTTTAGCTATTAGATATAGTTTATCTATGGAATAAATAAGAAATTCGAAAATGTTAATTCAATTGTATCACTTCCTCATCGCATCTGAGGTTGGGTTTCGGTCAATGGGCGGCCATTAGTGGGTATAATTTTGTTTTCTTTGTGTCCTTATATGCACTGAAATCTGTTGTAAATTTTAACAAAAGCATTATTTTGGCGTGGTAGCATAAAATCTGTCCAATTTGTAGTACGGCCTGAATTTATCCGGGTCCGTACATCATCTCAAAGCAAATTAATCATTTTATAGAAATACAAACATCGCATTATTAAACAAAAGAAACTAATTATATATTCAGAACATTTTGCTTTTACCTAATTCTTATATGTAAACCCAATTTTGTAAGTTTACGTATCTTCTAAAAGATTTTTTTAGGTATTACTACTTTAATTTTTGCAGTTATTCCTCAAATAATGTGTTTTTGGTTAATTAGAAATGTTTGAGACAGCGTGATAATATTTAATTTTTACAATATTATGTTAAATTCTTTTATAACAAATATATATAATTTAAATATCAATATCAAAGCAAAAAATCCTCCGATTAAAAAAGGATAGAGCGGCATGTGTAATTCATAACAAATTTCGAAATCTAAATTAATGTTTTAATTTATTACAGGGGTCTAACAAATATAATGAACGAGCGCGGAAGTCTCAACATGTACCAAAGTGGAGAATGGCTCATGTGGACGACACCGCCGAGTCTGGTCTCGTCATTACTGGAAAGTTCTGGAACATTCAACCCAGAATCCATTGAGAGTAGAAAGTCTATACACTCGCAAAAGGATTCAGGTACGGATCACTATTTAAAATAATTTTCTTCCTGTTACTAGTCCCTTCATCCAATCTTTTAAATTATTGACAAATAATTTGAGGTACGGCTTTTAGGCCAATATCGATCGAACTTAGATTGATTGGCACTACACATCCGCAATCCAAAGAGAAAATTGTAATCATGGCTTGTTCAGATATTTGAAAGCATTAAAATCATGTCAACAATAACAACTGAGACCGAACGTGAAATAAATTACTAGAAAACAATTACACAAAGTTACTTTCTTCACTGGAATTCGAACCTTTTTTTATGGAAAGGAAGACAAAAGGCAGACGGTTAACCTGATGGTAAGCGATCTCGTCGCCCATAGACATTCGAAACATCCGGAGAGTTGCGAGTGCGTTGTCAATCTGGGAAATTGGATAGAATAGGTTTATTGGATAGGATAGGATAGAGTCGGGATGAAGAATATGGAGGAGAAAGGAATAGGAAAAGAAAAGGGTAGACATGGCCATCCGACATCTCCAAAAGTCATGCATACTTTATTTTATGCAGACTTTGTAAAAGGTGGTAGTACTTCCCCGGGCTAGCGCAGCCCTAAAAGTGCAGCAAAAGCTGTTAAAAGATGTTGCTCTACCACCTTCAAAAAACCTCGACCTCCTCTCCTCCGTAACATAGGCCTATAGTTAATATACAACTATAGGTACTATGGAGCTTGTCCTCCCGTCAAAATAAATCCATAAAATAATTGAGAAGTCAAAAAAGCTTTAATGTTTTATTGTATTTTTTAGATAACGGTAATAAAAATGTTTTTCTATAAAATGCTTTCATGTTATTCCAGGTTTACCAGTATCGGGTCGCGACAGCGTCGATCCTATGATGACCAGTATGACCGTTAGCATACTGGACCTGAAAGACATGAGCACCAGTTTTCTATCGCAAACAACTTATCCAGACAACGATAGCCTCATAGATTCCCTACCGCCCAGTTTGGTCAGCTCCGTTAACTCGTCGTATGTCGTCAACACGTCCAAAACGAAGTCTGACACCGCCGACACAAATATCTTTAGTTCGGCGACTTTCACCCATTTAGATCAATCGGAGAGACTGCTTTCTGCCCGGCCAAGATGTCAATTGTATAACAGCTATACTAAGAGAGATTCGGGCATACGCAGCACAGAAAGCTACACGAAGTCCCGCGAGGAAGGTTGTCAGATAGACCAAACCAAAATACTAAACGAGAACACAGACAACAAAGATGCGATAAAATATCCCCGATCGAACGAGATGAGCGAAACGGTCACCCTTCACTATTCGAACAACAAATACAGCAACAGAGATGCAGAGAAAGAGAACCTTAACGCTACCTTTGAGGCAGACGACGCTTTTTACAGAAACAACGGTATGCAGAAACCTGCGGAACACTGCAAGAACAGCCTAAACGTGACCATAGACAAAGACAGCCCGATGCAGAAGACAGTAGACATCGGTAAAAGCAGCCTTAACGTGACCATAGACAAAAATAGCCCAATGCAGAAAACCGTGGACATCGTTAAAAATAGTCTCAACCTGACCATAGACAAAAATAGCCCAATGCAAAAACCTGTAGACATTGGTAAAAACAGTCTGAACGTCACTATGGACAAGCAAGAATTAAACGAAATCAAGCAAGCCCGGGAGAAACTGTCACTAGCAAGACGCGGATTGCCGACTGAACCAGACAGGCCTTTGCCGAACCAAGTGGAGCCAATGAAAACTATTCAGTTGCCCAATCAAGTAATAACGGTGCCGCGACAGAGTATGGAGAACGTTTCAGAGTTACTCGCAAAGAGAAAATCTTTGAATCAAGAGAGAGTAGAGGAGATAGAGAGAACCAGAGAGACGCCAAAAAGAAACGCAACTTTCCGCAAAGTATCGCCGAAACAGGCAGCAATAGACACGACTGTTGTGTATGTGAAAGACGATAATCAGATGATAGATATTAATTCGGCCACCCTAAGCCTGATCGAGACCGGCGACAAAACTTTGCAGCAAGACGTAAGTAATTGTTTTATTTCTGCTAGGTTTAAATTATTAGAAGTATTGGTATAGAGGTATGAACGTGCGGGACCTTACCAGTAAGTTATATTAGTAACTTAAGTTATATAAGCACACACTTAACTGTCTTGTGATATTGTTTCAAGCCAGTAATTGCAAGAGTTGAATTTTATTTTTGTTTTATCACTATTGCCCATTTTTATATGGCATACCGTACCAAGTTGCATCAAGTTGCATCAAGTTAAAACATTTTTTTTGGAGACTAGACTTATTATAGTAACTCCTACAGAAATTCTTACCGTTAAGTTAACGCGCAGTTTGGAGATATTTGATAAAATAGAACAATTGATTCATAAAAACTAGTTCCGTTTATATTCTACATCTCTATAACAAATTGTATAAACGTCATGTAGGTAACGCAATATTCATACTTTTCAACCAAAAAAAGACAAAAATCAAATCCATGAAACGTATTGTCGTGAGAAATTATGAAAATAATTGCTATATAATTTTGATCTTGACGCATGTGACTTTTTGGTACCACTTTAGTGCATTGTCCTTTGATAGTTTACAATCGATGATGATGTACAGGATTGCTTGGGCAGCTGATGGAATTTTTAAAAGATCGAATCACAAAACTTAGTTACTTCATGTTGAGTTTTTTGTTAATATTTAATGAACTCGAATATCTACTTTTTTATATATAGAGAAAGATAGATAATTAAGCAGAGGGTTCATCTGATGTAAAGTGGTTCATGGATTCACGCAACATCAGAAGAGATGTGTACGCGTTTTTAACTTTGGATATTGGGTAGAATAAGTCATTGGATCAAAAGTTTAGGGACATATTTAGTATGCAAGATGTTACTCTTTTTTTATAGAAACGAGGACAAACGAGCCGGCGGTTCACCTGACGGTAAGCGATCCCGTCGCCCTTAGGCAACGCAACATCCGCAGAGTCGCGAGTGCGTTGCCCACCTGGGAAATTGGGTAGAATAGGTTTATTGCATAGGATGGGGTCGGGATTTAGGATTTAGAGGAGAAAGGAGTGGTAAAAGAAAAGGGTAGACATGGCCATCCGGCGGTAATATTTCCCCGGGAGAGCGCGGCCGCCGAAGTGCAGTAAATGCTGTGAAAAGATGTATGCTCTACCACCTAAACTACCACTTGTTAACTAGTATTTTGATTGTAATCCTTTACGATTTAAACAGGAGTGGGGTTCCCAAGAGAGGGCAATGGTGGGATCCAGCGAGAGTACCGACACCGGAACATTCAGCTCGTCCAGTCCGCCTGACAGCGTTCCCGATACCACCGCTCACGCGCACGATCGTAAGAAACAACATTTGAAAATATATATTATTTCGAAACTTTTTACAAATAAAAATGTAAGCAATCGAGCAGACTGTTCACCTGATGTTAAGCGATCCCGTCGCCCATTGCCACACACAACATCCGACGAGTTGCTTGTAAGCTTTGTTATTGGAGTTAAACAGGTTATTGGGTAGGATGAATCAGGATGAATATTAAGGATTCCGTGAGAAAAGCGGGAAAAGAAGAGAGTGGAAAGGGTCATTCGGCAACCCAAAAGCCTTGAATACTCTATTTTATGATAGCTTTAAGGACGTGAGTGGATAAGGAGGGAGTGGTTATTTTTCGAAATTTCATTCCGGGTTCCTTACATTCTACAATTTTTTAAAGACATAAATTTTGACATAAACATTGCTGGAATGTATGATTTATTCGTATCTGCCAGAGATTTATAGTGAGTAACTGATGTTTAGGAGTTATTTCTATATAACTTTTATAATAAAAATATATAATATTTGAGACTCACTTTTGTATTAATAACATTAGTTCTGTTTTTTTTTTAACATAATTTATTAAAATAAAAAATGTAAGACCTCAATATTCACGACATACTTTGCAATAGTTGTGGCACAACTAAATATTTTTTTTCTTCATTCGCAGATGTTCATGTCGCTTCAACACCTCTGATGGCATTGAGGAAAGCCGCAAAAACGGATTTGTTGAACCTACACACAACGATATCGCCTATATACGACACGATAGACGACCAATCGTACACATTGACGAAGGCGCATAGCACGGGGATGGAAAGAACCTACGACCTCAACCAGACTGTGATAAATAGCGCGACGATGGTCAAAAAGGGATCGGCGAAAAGGGACATTTTGGCGGGGAAAAGCAGTCCCGAGAAGAACGGTGGCAATATTGTCAAATATCCCAATAGGGTGTCGCCGACTAATATGGGTATGGTTATACTTGTATTTCTTTTTTTTAAGCTGTTGCCCCCGGTTATCATCTTAGAGAATTTCCCTCCTATAATAACTTTAAATGAAATTTCAATAGGAACAAAAGGTTAAAAGAAATCAAGGAAAAATTTTCATACTAAACGTCACACAGTAACTCGAAAATATATTGATATCGTGACTAAAATAAGACCTTTTTGAATTTTTCTGCATTTTATTTTGAATAAACCTAAATGGACAAAAACTAAGGTTTCTATACAAAAAATGGCAAGTCTCTTTCTCTCTTTCAATTCTCTTTCGATTCTGTATTTAAAATAAGTCAACGACATTTAATATATTTAAGACTATTAAATAAAAAATAATCTTATTGCAGTTTAAAATTTTTAACCATTAAACACTACTTTTACATAGTCTTTTAAAATTTTCAGGACCCTACAGTTCAATGGCCCCGCCCACTGCTATGCCGAAAAAGACTGGCTTGCCAACCTCCAAATTAAGACAGTACAGTTCCCATAAAGAACTGAACAGGATACCAGGTAACATCTTCCCCTATATTTTGACATTTTTATTTAGGAGTATTTAGGGTTATGTGAGTTTTCTACACATCGATATCTTATTGGTACTGAATAACCATATATATTTCATATATGTTGGGCTCCAAGTTCTCCTATGGTGTCTCTTTGTCTCTTCTTAGTTGCCTTTTACAACAGATAGATCAATCGGGATTGTCCTTTCATTAACAGGAATAATCTTCTACCTGTTTCCCTTTACGATATCCTTTAGCATCAACAGATCTAAGAAAGATATCTCATGCATACAGCCTACATGACAGCTTTTAGAAAATTATCTTGTCCAATTGCCTTGGTACCGTTCCCCCGCCCATGAATGGTGATTAGCGAGCGAGTTTCATGTGGAAACCTAGGTGCTAAACCGGTGGCATTGTGTTATTATTGCGGGTTCAAGTCTACTTAGCAAAGTATCCATGCCTTGTGAATACTTGTGTAAGTCGAAAGACAACAGCTATGCGCTTCAAGCCAGATTTTGAGGCTTTGTCGGAGTGTATTTGATAGCTTCTTAGCGCTTTAAGCACTCGTGCCTTCGCATCTATTCTCCCCTAGCTTTACTACCTAGAAATATTTTAAAGTAAACTAAGTGTACGGTAATAAAATATACACAATGAGAAAAGTAAATTTACCAAACAAAATAGTTTTTTACCTGTGCGCTTATTCCTCTGTATGATATGAACTGATTTTTTTTTATTATTTGAAAGGCCATTTGTATTGGGTGGTTGGTCCTATATAATGTTTATGATATTCAGTTAAAAGTTCCTTTTTTCAACAAAATTACTGAAAAACGTAAGTATGCTTGTAGAAAATATGCTTCATGTGAATTGATGTTGTAATTTTGTTTCTGAGACTTACGCGAATATTAGACATTTTTAAATTAAACAACTTTACGGATTTTATCGTGGTTTATT
>JAOCPS010768578.1:0-10310 GCA_025505425.1 Graphium colonna
ATGAACGCTGTAAAGGGTTCGAAACGTCGGGTGATAAAATTTAAAAATAAACCGCGATAAAATCCGTAAAGTTTTATTATTTAAAAATAATTTTTAACAGATTAAATAATTCTTCTTAAGAAAAAATCTACATCTATAATTAATTATAAAATTAAAGTGTCTGTTTTAATGTTGCAATAAGGGGGTTTTACTAAATGCATGTGGAAGTTTTACGATGTTAACTAACATGGAACTAATTGACTTGAACTGGGAAGACAACTAATCGAATAAGAAGTTATCGAAACAAAGTCTTAAGCTCCATGTAAAAAAATTAAAACCTTATAGGCTTGGGAAATTGACTTCTTTTATACCAAAAGCAAGGAAACTTATAGTAAAAAAATATAATAAGTATTGATAATGGAGGATAGAATTTCATACTAGGTGTCCAGTATTAAGATTCTCATAAAAAACTGATTATCACGTTGACCATTCAGCTAATATTTCAATTAATATTCAGAAGAAATAATATAACTAGTATTGTCGTTTCGGGTGCTCAATAATAAGATGATATGAAACAATTTTTAGCGTCTTAGGCAATAAATCGACCAGCTCTTGTAAGTCGAATTCAACGAAACCTTAGTCTAGGTGCCTCTATCATTGTATTCAGTGCACTTTTACAATTGTTCGCGCGTCGAACACATTAGCTCCGACGGGGTCGTCGAAAGGTCACCGTGTGTTAAAGGAGAATTATTTCCATCCCGTGCGTCCCCTTTTGGCTACTTTGTTGCAGATCGCACAATTGAGCCGGGCCGACACCTCGGTTGCGTAATACTTGTTTTGTAGCGATGCTATGTTGTTTGTAAACTTACACGAGTTTGTGCATACACTTACACGCCGTATCTCTTGCGCAGTTCGCCAAACACAAATTTAAAATGTCCCACTGACAAAAGAAGATTCGCGCGTTCTGTCGTGCATATTTATCATTTTAAACATATCATAATTTCTAACACAATATCCTTTAACTAAGTTCTCCCTACTCTGATAATGTTTCATCAACACTTATGACAGTATTTCATAACTTTTACTACGCTGTTTGGAAGTGGTAACTTCTTATGGGATGGTAAATCGCTTCGTAACGTAACGCGTTACGCCGCAAGTCTGTCTGGCTTCTCTTTCTCTCACACATACGACAGCGGCAGGTAGTCTCCTCTTCTCTTCTCTAACCCACAGCGTTAGCCGTATTTCGGACAGACACTTCCCCCTATCTCTACTTAGTGTTTAGTGTGCTATAGACATATACTGTTGACAGTGATATAACCTCAAACTATCACCGTTTTTGAAAGTGATTACAAAAATATTTTTTAATAATATATTATAAAATAGTGATTATATCAGTAATAAATGCATCAACTTAGATTAGTTCAAGTTATCACTTCTGTCGGGCGTTTTATGATTTACGTATTATTTTCATAATATATTCATAATATATTAATAATAAAACTAAATTTATTTGCTTAACATATTTTGCTCTGAGGTCAAGTAATTATTATAATTGGTACCCCCAATGAACCTTTGGCTTTGAGTTTAGGCATTAATGTATATCAATATAGGCTGTTTTCATGTTTATAATCTCTACCAATATATTTCCAGATCGATGATAATTGAGAGGACCCTGTGATTGTAAAAGAAACAGAGTATGATTTCAGCGTGAGTAACCTACTAAAGTACCAATGACCTCTATGGTTAAGAAGAAATTTAGACTGGGGACCAAGAAATTTTCTGAGTCCGGGTCAAACCATAACCAATGAGCACCTGCGACATTCTAGTTAGATTCAGTTGCCGATACGAGTGCGTCCTGTATCAGTCATATCTAGTCATATCGTGTTGATAATTTGGTATGCATCCGACACAAAGAGCGGTGCCAATGGAAAAGTTTGCAAACAATATGTTTCACACAACACTTATCTAGATTGTAACGTGGGATAGTATTTAAATGTAATATTATATTTAAACCATTATTTATAATTTTTAGGTCAACAACAATTTCTTGTCTTCCACAAATATTCTTATTGTACGTTCTAATGTTTTCTTATTGGAATAGCAAAAAATATTTACTTGACATACTCAACGAATCAAGAAAGTCGTTCAACTTCGAAGGTATCATCTAATTATTTTCAAAAAACGCATCGAAACCGACGCCTTAGTAATGAACTTTCGCGAAAAAAAAAATCTGTTATTTTTATTTGTAAACCTGGAACTGGAATATATTTCAAATTAAAAAAATAGTTTTAAAAATCGGTTAAAATAGCAAACCTGCATACAAAAAATAAACATGCAGTCGAATTGAGGGCCTCCTCGTGTTTTGAAGTCGGTTTAAGATATACCGCATTTTTGTTCAAAAAATTAATCCCCTAATACGGCGGATGAGATTTTTTTCAAACGACTATGTATACGAGAGGTACGACTTTTAGTAAACTTATGATCCTTTTGATAAAAATCTGGATTACCTAGTGGCCGAGTCGAATTTTCTCCACAACAGACACTATGGCGACCGTACCGTCACGGTCTAAAATTAACGCATGTCGTAAATTGCATCATTTGGATCGGCATCATTTCAAGATGCAGACAGGCGGCGGATTCTCTACACCTCCAGTTTCAATCGGTTGATAAGCATTAAGGCTGTACAAGATATCATGTAAAATATATTTACTTTTAATGTGCCACGTATCATTCAACGACGTCAAACAAAATACATAATAGCAAACAAAGATAAACCATTACGCTCGAAGTAGTGACGCTGATTTACAAATACCTTAATTAGCAAACCAGCTAACTCCATTTGAGTAATTTTGTCAGGGGAACCATAAAATATTGTAATATTTTTCAAACTAAGAATCAAATTTATCGCATAGAGAAAGCAGACGGGTTTTCAAATTGCTATTTATTCAAAGATATGTGATAACATTAAATTTTTAACAGTTGCAAATCATGTCTTTGGGAACTCTACGTTTTGGAAAAAAGTGGAGTAGGTTGGTTTGCGAATTAAGGTATCGATATATGTTATCACTATGTGCTTATGTTCTGCAAATTAAATGAGAGACACACTTATTTCAATTTATGTAAAAATATATGAATATTTATGCAAATAACAAGCTTTTTTTTAGAGACAGTCAAAAGTTTTTACCAAGCACTTGTGAATTAGTACTACTTAGAAAAACGATCGCGCAATGCACCTCTCCGTGTAAACCTTTGATCTTACTTTTACCGATGTACGCAATAAGTCTTAACAAAATATCCAACGATTTTGTTGTATATATTTATAGTAAGATTTAACCAAACAAATACAAAGACCAGGATAAAAGTTAAGTCTTGATACTATAGCTAAAGTTGATGACATTAGAAAGTCAAAATGGATTCCAATCACTACTACAAAAAAGTAATCAAAACGTGGAAAGTTCATATTACGCCGATAATTTAATAAAATTTTTCACTAGGCTGATTTTATTCGTAAGAACGCGGTAATTGATCTTACTTACATATACTTATATGTGTATAGGACTTGCCTCGAAAGCATAGGGTGATAAAAAATTGAAAAATTACGCATTATTTAAAAAAATGTTAATGTTATAAAGAAATAAAAGACCATCTTCGGACTTCATTTTCAGGTGTAGTATGTCAGATCAAATTGTAACTTTTGAAATAATTCGTGCTGCGCCGCTTCGTTTAAAGTATTAAAGGACAAACTAATAAACGTGTTTAACACAGTTACGTGTCTACCGTTATCTAGAAATATAATTATAGCTTGCTGATGTCTGTGCATAGGAGATATTTTCAAAAATAATATAGCCTCAATACAGCAACAGAAAACAAAACAAATGTGTTTGGAATTTTGTCTGTGTATATGTATCACACAGAAATTACTGCAGGAAATAGGATGCGGTTTTCACAGTGTTTTCGGTGTAGGTGTAATTAAAAATTTGGTAAATGCTTCATATTGATGATACGCCACTTCGAAGCCGAACATACTTTCAAAATTATAATATTAGAAAGCATTATTCCATAAATTAATAAAGCCGTATTTCGTATTTTGTCAAAATCTTATAATCAACCGCATACAATTTTATAGCAGGAACAAGAATTGTTTATATTAATTACTCATAAAATCTTTGCTTTTTTTTTAGCTTTAGAAGATAGCTTTCATGTTTAATTTTATCGATTTAAATAAGAAACAATAATCTGAAAGTATCATTTCAAAATAAAAGCAAAGCAACCTTATTGTGAATCTCTCCCGTTTGAAGTCGGTAAAATTGTGTTTATTCCAGCGAGGCAAGTTAATTGCTCGATAGATTAGCGTTTCATCGCGAAAACCGGTACACGGCAGGACGGCGGCGCGGCGAAACCGGTTAACGCGTACCGAGTGCAAGTCATCGACGCAATCTGGTGCATCACTGGTTTGTTGCACTGCTGTTCGCGCCACTTTTACTTTTCTCAGTTCGCTTTAAGCTGGATTTCATTACAAGTTAGATTCAGATATTTTGAACTGTATATAGAAATATAAACTTATTATACTGCACATTGCCTTCTACTATGATTAATCTAAAGACACCTTAGAGTAATTATTATCTATAATCTTATTGTACTTGTTATCACTTATACTAGTTTTGTTATTTTATTTACGTAAACGTGTTTTTATTGCGAGTAACATGACGTGTATTATGCATAAAGTCAACAGATATTCATTCTGCTAGTCTTGGTATGTTACTAGTTAAATACATACATACCTTGCATGTGTCGTTTACCTTTTATTAATTGTAGATTTAGCTATAAAACTATGGCTGTAAACTACAATTATTTTAAATATGATTGTAGCAATTGCTGGTAGACTAAATAAATAAAATATAATAATTTGAATATTTCGTTTTTAATTTAGCTATACATTTAGAATCATCATGACATATATATTACCAGGGGTACAAGAAAGGCAAATATACTACTTTTAGAATAAGCACTGTGTTTGAGTTAGCGCCAGAGACGTATTTTGTATAATGTTAATGTAATCGGCAATCTGTATAATTCAGTCAGCTCAGGCAGTGTACTATGCAATTCAAATAAGAGTGTGCTCGGCGTTGACCTCGAGTTTTCAGATTTGTCAAAAAGTACGAATATCAATCGACACTGAATATTTTTTACATATGCGTAATTGTGACTATATTGTTAGATCTTTACACAGCACACTTAACATTTTTAATCGACTTTAAAAAAAAAGGAGGAGGCTCTCGATTTAAATTTTTTTTGTGTGTTCGCGTAAATCTCTGCCATTGATGACCTGATTTAAAAAAAAATCTCTTTTTTATCTGAATAAATATAATATGTGTTGACATCTTTAATATTCAAATGTAGTTGAAATGCATATTATAGAAGGCTTTGTCTATGCTAAATTTCATTCGTCTCCGTCAGATCAATTTTCGTAGTCTTTAATTTTTTTTATTTTAATTGTAATTAAGCTACCCATGAAGTGAAGAACTAATTGAATACGTATTCTCTTTTACACATAGTTATCGTAATGTAAGGTATTCATTTATTCTTTTAGACCTCATAAGTATTATTTTCAAGGAAAGTTACGAAACCGACTCCAAACGCCATGCAAGTGGTTAGTTTAATAATATATTTTTTAATGTAACTTTAACATAAAAAGTAACTATTACACCAAACTAAATGAAAATTTTATGTGATCATCATGAAAACATAATTTCGGAAACAAAGCGATTTCAAAAATTGGTTCATAATTGCCCGAGAAGTCAGTAAACAAACATAAAAACATATAATAAGTTAAGTCTTTGTTACTACGCTGATTTTTAGTAAAATGTCGAATTTTATGTTATTCATAAAGATGATGATGTTTGAATAATGATAGTGGTCGAAAGGACAGAGTGATAAAACTACGCATTTTACAATTGTTTTTTTATGGTAAGGAAGACAAACGAGCAGATGGTTCGACTGATGGTAAGTGATCCCGTCGCCCATGAGTAGCATAAAAGTGCAGCAAAAGCTGTGAAAGGATGTTATGCTCTACCACTCTATTTTTAATATGTGACAATTGATTTATAAAATATGTAAGTCAACTTAAATACATAAACAATTTTAAGTTGTTTAAACACGTAAGCATCTTCATTTATTAGTATCGGTTTCGGTCTAAACTGGATTAAACCAAATGAAAAGACAGAGACATTCCACAATTAGTCTGAGGAAACGTAGTTATTTTTCTGAAAAATATTTGCATAGTCGATTAAAAACATATTAACTTGCTATTTATGCATAACCATGGATATTGCTTAGATGGAGCTGGTATTTTATTCCAAGCCTAGTGATTTTCAAAAATAAGGTAGAAAACGATAATAATATGCTAAATTAATAATCTCAGTGTAAAATTGATGAGAAACACATTTTAATATAGAAAGACTATTGTATACTCTAGCGCTTGTTCTTTACCACAAAGGAGGTATATACTTAGTGGCAGAGCTAGGCCAAATCTAGACGGTCAAATCAGTTTTGCGAAGCCTCTTTTGCAAATGACTTTAAAAAATTAAGGGTTTTAAGTTCAAATGTTTCTATTTATTTATGTATGTTAGTAATTATAGCTTACTTAATTAGCAGCTTTTATTATATTATCTAACAAATTTTCAAATAAACAGGTAAAGCGTGGACACTATGCAGTTGGACAGCTGGCGCAGTTCATTGACCCCAGAAAACGACAGCTCGCGGCGTGTCCGCTAGGATGCACATGGGTTTTGCAAATAGTTTAGCAACTTTCTATTTCGTTTTCTCAGTGGTCAATTAATATTTAGTTCCCTTGAATATTGACAGTGACTCGCCAGTCACCTGTATATACACATATATCTGTATATCTTATCATTGATACTTACAAATACTGTTACATGTTTTAATCTTTAGCTATAGTAATTTCCATAGCTTATTGCAGCTACAACAGCCTCTTACCACGCCTTGCGTTTCTGAGAGGATGCCATATGGTATTAAGTCGGCCTTTGCGATCCTTTACTCAAGGTTTTGAAATAAAGCAATATAAATAAATGATTCTCATACAAAAAAATATAAACTTAGTGAAAATTTCACACAGACTCGCGTTGTAACATGATAAGTGAAAGGCGAATTGTCAGAAGGTTGTTTGTGGTCGTAACTCTCTACCATTCCTAACTCTAAACAATGACTCAGGATGTTACCTCTACGAACAGCGTTCGTAGGGGTAACATCCTGAGGATCCGGCAGTCTTTCGTATTCGTGCGCTCACATATTTGCTTGCAGGTTGTAAGGGGGTTCTTTCGCGGAATAATACTAATAAAACGGTCTAATAGAATTGAATTTCTTACATTGTTTCCTATTAAGTTTACGTAGCTCCTGCCGTCAGTGTTGCATTTCATATACTAATATAAATTTATTTCTAATTTAAACGCTGGACATGATTCGCGCTATTTTAAACGACGTTCTAAACTTTTTTTTTGTATATCCTCCAATTTCTCTGCCAATTATGAACCGATACTAAAATCTCTTTTATTTTATCTTAACTTTTCGAAGTGGTCCGATAAAATGTTTATAGAAATTGATTTCGCAATTTTCTTTGAAAATAGTATTTATAATCAATAAAAACAATCCTTGTTATCGACTAATATTAATCGGCTTACCAGAGTTCCGGCGAGTACGGCGGTGAAGCGGTGACCAAAGAGGGCGGCGGCAGCAGGGCGTCATTGGACAGCTGTTAAAGAAAATACCAAATAAATATAGTTAGCACCAATCGTGAGGTGGTAGAGCATAACATCTTTTCACAGCTATTGCTGTACATTTACGGACTCGCTGCCTCAGAGAAGAACCGCCGCTCTTTGTAAAGTCGGCATAAAATAAAGTATGCATGACTTTTGGAGATGCCGGATGGCCATGTCTACTCCTTCCCTTTTTCAATCCTCCCATCCTTTCCAATAAACCTACTCAAACCAATTTCACAGATTGACAACGCACTCGTAACTCTCCAGATGTCGTGTCGTGTCTATGGGTGACGGGATCGTTTAACACCAGGTGATCCGTCTGCTGGTTTGTCTTCCTTTCCATAAAAAAAAAATAGTTACCGTGGTGAGGACCGTGGCCTCGCAGCCCGGCTGGTACTTTTCGAGGTCGGAGCGCGGCCGCCGAAGGACCTTCTCGCGGTCCTGCTTGTGCTTCCTGTCCGCCCCTTTTAGCTTGAACACCTGCACCCAAAACAATTGATTCAAAATCAAGGCAAAATATTGGTATATATATTACGTGTAAAGTTTTCTTAAGCGCTTGCGAACATGAAAATCTACCACCTTGAGAATCGTTGATGTGTAACATCATTCTTCTCGGTTGTTACATATTTTTTGTGGAAGTGATTTCATGAAATTGGACGGAAATGTGTTGCAGGAAACCAGGGATTTGACCAATGAGCCCGCGATTGCTGAGAGATGGCATGGCCACGATAGCATGTCAGATGTTACATATCATATGCGACTACTGTAATACTAGCTTGTTTTCGTCGCAGAAAATTACTAAAGCAATTTCAATTACATTCGCGCTGATCGGTTGGCGAAGTGGTTAAAAATTAGTTGCTTAGTTGTAGGTCGTGGATTTAATCTGCACATGTCGCAAGTATTTTTAGGATCTACAAATAATTGTTTCCGATCTGGGTGTTTGCCCATGTGAGGTATATGGTTGTAAAACGCGCTTATAACACAAAACGTAGAAGTATCTTACAGTGACGTGCACACGTACTGAATAATTATATGTATTATATAATATATGGTCAAAGTTTTTTGTACCTTTATTTGGCAGGCAGCGGCATGAAGACGTGTGTGGTCGTCACTAGCCATGTAAGTCTCGACCTGTATACGGAAGGGTACACCTTTCTCGCCGCCATGTTTCTTCGCCGTAAATTCAGTGGAGATACAGTTGACCTAAAATCAAATTCAAAGATGTTATATGTAGAGAACCATATAAGAATTATTATTATTAACTATTATCATATAAAATAAATATTGATTTAACACGAGTAAATATAATCTTAAAGTTATTAAAATTATAACGCAATTGATTTTTAACCAATCGGACATGGCGTAGCCCAAGTGGCGAGGAGGTCGATGACCTGCGGCGTGCTCAGCTGAGTAGGCACTGCGCCGTACTGCCACACTTCATTCGTTTATTGGAAAATATCTACTAAAGCTATTCCCTAAATTTTATTACATAAATATGATGGCAATGATCACCAAAGAGCATACGGTTCAACTGGTATTTAGCAATTTTATCGCCTATACGCACAGAGTTGCATTTTCATTAAGCTTAAGGACAATGGGTAAATAAATATCAATAGAAAAGAGGGAAAACAGAGACTGGGACAAGAAGAGAGTAGCAAAAGCCATCTGACAACTTAAAAGTCACGCATGCTTTATTTTATGCCAGCTTTTTATTTGGTGCGGGGATACCTATCAGGACGAACACGGCCTTAGAAGTTTAGTAAGAGTTTATGGAGGATGTTATGATCTAACACCTGTAACACCAAATTTCGAAAACAGTATCTATTGTTTTTATAAATTTTAGATACATATATAAGTCCAGTATATTATTAGTAATATTATTTTATAAAATACTGTAATTTCGATAGGCAATTTATGTCAATCGAAATTGCAAGCATTGAGACATGCCGGTTGAGTAACTATACCAGGATGGTTGGTGAGTCACCTACACCTAATAAAGGAGGTACTCAATTGCCATCGTATTTATGTAATAAAACTAGGGGCATAGTTTTAGACCAAATTTTCCAGTAAATCACTGGTACATCAATATTTATTTTAAATAATATTTTTATTCTTATAATTATTGTAAGTGACTCATCAGTCAGCCTCTATATTTAGTCATAAACAATCACATTTGCAAAACAATTTAAATTTCTACTATTAACATTAACAGACGATACTTTCTGTATATGATTTTAATATAGTAATTTTAGATTTATACTCAGAGATTGATCTAACACACTACAATTACCATTGATCGAGTCCAAATATGGATTAGTAGAATCTACTGAAGCGTGATTTACCTTTATGTAGACTCCGACGTCCTTAGTAGGGTCCCATAGCACGTGGAGAGCATTTAGACTCGCTGGATGCTCAACTCTGATCACTCCATATGATAGTGGCACATCCACCTACAAAGGAAATTACTCATATCATAGGTAGTAGAGCATAACACCCTTTCACAGCTTTTGCTGCACTTTTACGGCCACGCTCGTCCGGGGAAGTACCACCGCCCTT
>JAOCPS010768689.1:0-10309 GCA_025505425.1 Graphium colonna
TTTCTTTCTGGTAAATTGTCGTTACGTTGCTGCAAATATGATATGTTCATTTCCTCGAAAACAAATTCTAACGTTTTCTCGATACTATCAAGTCGCATTCACCGTATGCGAGAACTCACAGGTTCGGAAAGGCCACGAAGATATGCTTGCAATGTTAATTTTTTGTATAATTGTGTTCTTGATTACATTGTGTTAGGAACAGTCTCATAAAGGCTTATATAAGTCATAATTATGCTAAAAAGATTTTGGCATTTGTCATAAAATTCTTGTGGCGTCGCGGAGCATTGAATTAAAAGTGCTAAATCGTTGTATAGTGAGGTCTCACTGCGCTAGTCGGCAAAATTATTGATTAATGCACTTTGTATACTTAATTAAGAAATATTTCTACGTTCATAAATATTGATAAATATATGCACATAGAAATATTTCTCAATATTAATATTTATATTTCTTAATAACACATATACAAATATACACATACATACATTTCATATAAATATACGTGTAAATATATCATTTTATTTTTATATACAATTGCATTAAATCATTAAGTATAATATAAAGGTAAGATCGATAAGTGAGGGATGGTAATATATGTAAAAGCGTGTTTTCAGTTTGTTCGTACGTCAAAGACCTCAGCCATAAGGAGACTTTGACCTTCGCAATCTTTAATGAACATGACTTTATGTCACAGTTACTGAGTACCTTGTTGTACACATATTCGTCCTTGTATGGATTGAAGCGTCTAGCAAAACATGATTTTATTTTCGGCAGTGGAAGTTTAAATACGCCTCAATTTAGACAATTCTGGTACTTTTCGGCGTCGATCACTAAATCGTGAACTTTAAGCGTAGTTTTCAGGATCAATAATTAACGCACGTTAAGGAGCTTGCTTTTTCGATACAACTGTGTCATTGAGTACTTTTAGGGCTTCTTAAACATCGTTTTTAAAACGGCCCTCGGTGCTCTTTCAACAGCCATCATAGGAGTTTACAGAGTACTCCCCCAGCAAGTTATGCATATTGTAAGGAGCGATTGACAAAGCGCGAAGTAAACGGTTCTTAAAGTGTCTACACTTGGGGAGTTTCAGTATGCTAGCTGTTTGACGTACTCGACCAGAGAGCTCGTTTATATGAGTCAGTGTATCAGTTTTGAATTTTCTGGTTCATGCATGTGTGGGCTTTAAGATAGATGGCGGTTTCGTGAAGTAAACGTATTTGTTTTTTTTGTAATGTTCAGCGTTAGGAGATTTTGTTGTAGTCAGGTATAAACTTGCTTCATGCCAAACTCTGCCTTTGCCAATGCATCACTCCATGTGATACCTTTGGAGAGTATAGCCGTGTCATCAGCATAATAAATGGTTTCAACATTAGGAATGTTTGCAAGCAACGGTTGTAGATTTCTGTTAATGGACTAATAATAGCGTCTTTTAGTTATTTTAAGAGGGTTTTAGTCTATCTATCGATGTCCGGGGCTTTATTGTTGTCTAGTAATCGAATAAGCGGTAGGTTCCAAGTAGAATGAATTGGCAATAGGTTTAGTATTAACTTCAGCAGTTAACATTTCTTCAGATTTATTGGTGTTTTGTAGTATTTTATTCGCAAGCTTTTGTCCTACAGTTGAGAAATATGTGTTACACATTTCTAATGAGTGAGCAGTGTTGAAACTATTCCGTAACGAAAGTAATTCATTGGGTTGTGTCCTACCTGCTGTTAAGTGACACATAGTGTTTATCGTTATCCACATCTATTTTGAATTTTTAATTTCATTTGAGAGCTCTTTACATTCATATTCCTTTTTCAATTCACGAAGAAGATCATTGCAAAAATTCCTATATCTCTTGTAAATAGTGTTGAAGAAAACATCATTTGTCATTTTATTGTTTTCGTGACCTTGTGTGTAGGCTATCTCTATAGTCCATACACCTTAAGAGTGCGGGAGTGATCCAATGCCATTAATTGTATACTTTGAGTGACTTATTCGGACTTCCTTAGTGTGTTTGGCAATTATCTCATTTAGCCTAGTACTGAAGGTTTTGACTAATTCATTAATATCTTTTTGCAGAAAGAGCTTTTCCCAATCTATTTCTTGAAGTTCCTATTTAATACGTAGCATATCTCTTATGACAAGTTCTATTCCTATTAATTACTTCAGGCTGGTTAATTTTTAAGCCAAGCATAGCCATATCGTGGTCTGTGATATAAGTGCGACAGACAATTCCAAGTGCATTTTTTGTTGTATTTACAAATATGTGATCAAGAAAAGCTTTTGCTCGTGTAGCTTGTGTTATCGCAGGAAACAAGCCATGTTGTGAAATTATGACTTAGATACTCCATGTCATGTGCTTTTGTGGCTGAGAGCAAGTTAATATTCATATCCCCGGCAAGTATCACAGTGGTTTTATTCATGGATATGTCATTTAGAACATCATCGAGAGAATTTAAGAAATTATATATATTGGTAAAGGAGGATGGCCGATAAATGGCTAATACTGTTATTGCGTTTGGTAATTGTATTGAAAGACTGTTTGCATCTTTGATATTACCCTCTGAGACACTCACACTTAACTCACGCCTAGTGTAAACTACCACACCACTGTTTTGGTTGATGACAGTCATAGTGTTATAAGCGTTGCACGACGTAATTTGAGGAATTATAGATGAGTTGTCAAGCCAGCACTCGGTTCAAACAATTATGTCAAATAAAGTGTCGAATCTATTCAATGCAAGAAGAAAATTATCGAAATTTTTGTTTGGGCTCCGTATATTCAATGTTAGTATTTTGAAGCCGTAGTTAGTGAAAATTGTTCGGGTGCTTGTATTAAGTGGCAGCTTATACCTAGTGAATCTAACTCCAATGTATTGTTTTCAACCGCCATTGCAGGAAAAATGTAAATAAATATTATTTGCCTGGACTATTAATGTTTGGTGATCCTTGCTGCCACGTAATATCAGTTTGTAATTATATGTTATAATTGTTAACAAAATCTGCCCCGTGGGCCGCTGTTCATAAACATTATCTGATCTTCATAAGTACGATTTATTCGGCTGATAAAATACATCACTTTCATTATATTTGTCTGTATGTTCAGAATATGTGCAACTGTTAAAGGTATAATTAGATAATAAATAAGTATATGTAAATACTAATATAAATTTATGTAATAATATACATTTATTATTTATATCTGCTTCATTATGACAATATTTTCTATATAAAAGGCGTGTACATTTATCTAATGCAGTGTTATTCGACAGAAGAGGAAGCGGGAGGGAAAACGCGCGATAGATCGTCGTATGTGTGAATCGAAATAGACAGTTTCCCTTCTTTTTGCCTTAGAAAGACATTGCCATTGGTGCACTAATAGAAGGCGTAGCCATATTCTTTGGATTTCTGGCGAGCTGACCGAAAAAGCAGTCTATTAAATTTAGTCAGTCGTTGGTTGTAAAACACTGTATGTGCCTTGTCAGAAACGCAAAGGTCTGTACTGGTTATGTTCCTCCTAATCCTTGAAGCCTTGATAATTTCTTCTTACTTGCTACGACGTGTGAACCGAGCCACGATTGGTATTATAGTCCTTATGTCTTCTTCCGGATATATAGCAGTTTTTATACGAGGCCCTACTCTTGCAACCCAGTCAATGTCACCATCGTTAATGGTTAAACCAATTTTCTGTGCCTCTACGAGGACAGCATGGTTTAAGCTTTCATTTCTGTGTTCCGGAATGCCAGCTAGTTAACTTTAGCTTCAAGTAATTTGAATTCTCGATCACGATGTTCCAGCTGTTTTAGGCGATTATCATTAACCAAAATCGAAGCACCGAGTTCTTCGAGTCTCATGTCGCAGCTGGTAAGCGAAGCAGTAGCATCTTCAAGACGCTGTTTCAATGAGGAGATCTCTGATGTGAGAGATCAAATTACCTTTGTTAGCTCTTTAACTTCGGATGTTGATGTAAAGTCGGCTTGTGACTGGGTCTTTTTTCTCATAGTCACATTTTCTTCAGCTCCACGTACTGGAGCTGAGCTATTGTCGCCACCTCGTTTTTGAACAGCATTACAGTCCAGGCATTTCCATGTCTTCTTCCTCTCAGATGATAGAGCAGGCAGGTTTATACAGGGTGAGGACAAGCTTTTATTGCATGTGACCGTAGAATATTTTATGCAGTCAGTGTCTTTAGTGACTTTTAAACAGCCAAAACATGTCATTTTAGTGGCCTATTTCAATATATATACAAAAAAAATGAGGAAAAAATACGTAAACTTAAAAAAAGATTATATTTTTGGTGGTATCGAACTCGATCTTTTCCGACATCGCCTGTTCAAGATGGACACTTAAACTGTTCGGCCAAGTCAACTACTTGCAACTCATTGAAAATAAGGGATTAGTTCTGCCTACTTGAATGTTTTAAAGTGCAATAACCTAGTTCGTTGTTTATCAATGTCAGTATGCGCACTATTGAGCACTTTGAACGCACAATTTTGTCAATAACTATTAAACAGCTTGATGCACTGTCCTAAATTTTGCCCTGTTAGTATTGTTTTCGTTATAATAAACACGCGATTTCTGTGTACTTGGAAAACGTTTAGCTAATTAATAAGAATCTAAATATCACGGAGCGTATAGTAATACGTGCACTCGCTTAACCGACCGACCCAAATTCGAATTCTTCACGGTTTACTTGCAACGCCTATAGTTATTTTACTATTTTGTAAAATTAATTCGAACTCATCGAACTTGGCGCACTTATTCTTCTGGTAAATACCATGAATAAGTTCAAAAATGAGTCAAATTGATCGGATTTGGTTTATTTTTGAATATATTTTATATTAAGTCTTTGTTATTAGTTTTATTTATTTTCTATATATTTGCTTATTAATTTTGAAATGGTAGCCATTTAAAAATATATTATCACATAAGAGTCTGATTTCGACAAATATTCGATTGAATAACTTTTTTAATGAGATCGATTAATTTCATAAATAATTTCCATGGTTTTCATAATTTTAAGAATTATACCTTCCATTCTGGCTCACAAATGGCATTTTTTTAAATTGTCGATTACTTTTGCAATCTGTGCTAGCGAAACCACGGTAGAATTACAGCAGCTAAACCGTAGATACACAGTGGAATCACGAAAAATCCATGGTTAAACCGCCAAAAATCCATTTGTTAACCGTAGAAGAACTATTGAAGAACTACGGTGAACCCACCTAGGAACCGTCTTAAACTCATAAATAATTCAGAGAACCATAGTGGATTCACAGTAGAACCATGACAAACACACACCAAATCTTTATTTAAACCACGGTTGATCCATGAAAGATCCACAGTAAAACCGCAATAAAACTACACTAAATCCCATATTTAAACCACAAATCAACCACCGTGGAGCCACAATGGATCCGCAGAAGATCCATTAAAAGACCACTATTGAACCATGGTGGATCCATAATGGCAAAAACTCAAAAACCACACTTGATCCACTATGGTTTCATTGTGGATCCAAGTTAAATCCACGACCACCGTCGTTCCACTGTGGCCCCCATACCTGTGAGGATCACCTTATCTGTTTCAGAAGCATATTGCCTACAGCCAATAAGCAGTGTCATATGGATTAAATCTCTTCAGCAGATAATTCCAGGTATCCCTACGGAAACCTCGTATGCGATCTTTAATTTCCGGTTCGAGACGCCTATTTATTTCTGACTGGTCTCTGTCATAGGTTTGTAGCGCTTTATTGCTCATTCTTTGCAATTGTCGTATGTCGGGCGGAAGATTGAAGCTGTTATATAAATTCTAAGCTATTATATAGTTGAAGGCAGTGGCGTAGCTAGGTCACCAAGGGCCCCTGTGCCAAAATAAAATCTGGTCCTCTAACTAAAGTGTTTAGGATTTATTAAGTCACTCACTGGAAGACACTTTAAAGGTAATATATGTATTTTTATTTATTGCCTAAGTTCTACAGGTTATGAATTTTTATTAATAATTAACGTTAAGTACATTACGAAATAAACTAAAAGGTTTACGAGCGTATTTACGTTGAACACTTATTATACAATTAAATTATAACAATTAACAAATAAAAAAGTAAAAAAAAGATTACAGATCGACTTGTATACCGACATTTATTTATTTGTATACATGTTAACGTAAATAAGTTCACATACAACCGTATTCACTAAACAAATGTAACTATAATAAACAAAATTATTTTAGTTAAATATTTTTAGTGAATACGGATTTTTTTTTGTTATTGCGTAACATATCGCACCTTCGGTAAGACAAGGGTATAACAGGCAAAAATTCTGAAAATAAGTTAAGTATGCCAATGTACTTTAAAAACACCTTTTTTCTGGTAGAACAAAGACAGTCATTTAGTTCGGACTCATTTTACCAGACGGTGATAGTGCCTTTGTCCTATTCGCGCATTTTTATTTCTATGTTGGTGCGAAAAAGTCTCATTGGTTAGTTGCGGCGTCGCTTGCGCTCGAAGTGGTTGTGTGTAGGCACGTTAACGTCAAAGTCGTTAAGCTAAATATGCCATTTTTTTGTCTTAAATTCTGGAAAGACAAAGTCAGATTTGGTGTACTTACCTTCCCTGCCTACCTGCCTTCTAAATAAGCGCGCATTTGGGGGAACAAAGTCGTTCAAGCAGTTATGGCTTTTTATGTCCAGTATTTATTTATTTTGTTGTCTTTAATACAATTTGTCTGTCATACCAGTAAATATAATATTAAGGTAACCTTTTTTACTTTGTAAATCCAGTTACAATAATATTGCAGAGATGAAAGGTTAAGTAGACTTACGGCCGTTTTGAATAATCTATCGATGTGTTGGTTTCGATGTTATTCGATTCGAAGGTCTTGGATTCGATTCTCGGTTCATTAAGAATGCTATTGGGTTTATCCTTATGCTTTATGTATTTACTAGCTTTCTTCGCCCAGTAGATTTAGGTTGCATTGAGAAATGACTTTCGTGTTCCACTAAACTGTCTTCTGAAAACAGGATTATGATTTTTAATTCCTACTGGGAACTGAGTAGTTATCAAAGACAAAGAGATTTTCTTATGTCCTGTGTTAAACAGATTCAGCCTGCAGCACGACGGATTCAAGCCTCTGTTAGCGAAACCCGTAACAAGCCACTAAGAAAACCAAACTCGAGCTATTACTTTACAATAGATGGGAAAGAAATTAGGGTATGTAAGACATTTTTATTGAATACACTGGCTATTGGTGAGAAAACCTTGCAAAATATAATGGAACTAAAATCTAAACATTCCTCACATTATATTACGTAATATTACGAGTTTTGTTGATCAACGTGGAAAACATGGCAAAAATTGTGATGAGCGATGAACTTATACAATCAGTTCACGATCACATCAATTCAATCCCGCAAACTGAGAGTCATTATTTAAGAGCCAAAACAACGAGAGACTATATTGATGGTAGTCTGACTATAGCTGAACTCCATCGCAGTTATCAAAGCCGCAGCGCAGTTATCAAACAAGCAGCGGGCAAACCTGCCGTGAACACCGGATATTTAATAATGATTTTAATATAGGCTTGTTTAAACCTCGTAAACATCAATGCCATGAAAGTGAAACATACAATAACGTAATAGACAAAAAACCATTGTTGGGTATGCAAAAATTACACCTAGAAGAAAAAAGTTTTGCCAGATTAGAACTTCAAAAAGACACAGAAGAACGCAAACAGACAGGTTCGAATATTGTAGCCATATTTTACGTACAAGCAGTTTTACCATGCCCCATTGGCCAATCGTCAGCTTTTTTTATAAGTCAAAGCTCAATTGCTATAATTTCACAGTTACAAATATTAGACTCTAAAACATTCTGTTCTTTTTGGCATGAAGGTCTCGCTAAACGTGGAGCTAATGAAATTGGAATATGGTTGTACAAGTTTTTGGAAGAACCATCTAATGAGCAGCCACATAAAGACTTATTATTTTATTCTGATAACTGTCGTGGACAGCAAAAAAATAAATTCGTTTTGGGATGTATTATTACGCTATCAATACGTTGCCCATAAAATCAATTACACACAAATTCCTCATTAGAGGTCATACACAAAATCAAGCGGACTTAGTGCAATCCGTCATTGAAAAGAGCATTTTTTGGCATTCTTGATAAGACTTACATATTACTTACATTTAGCCCGTTTGCTAAAAAAGCAGGACCTATATACTGCCTAGTCGAATATTTGAGTCTTATCGAGAATGCGAAAAAACGCCGCAACGGATTCATACTCAAAGATTTTTTACAATTTAACCTTTCTTGAGTTATTTAATATGACGCAGTCATTTTATTTGGATAGTGATCACAGTACCTGCCGATCTCTGATAAGGTTTTTTTTTATTCAATAACGCCAATGGATATTGAAGTAAATATAAGAGTGACACACGCAAAGAGTTGCGACTGCGTTGTCAACCTGGGAAATTGGATGCAATTGGTTTATTGGATAGGATAGGTCGCGATTAAGGATTTGGAGAGTATAGGAGTGGGAAAGGAAATGGGTGGACATGGCCATCCGACATCCTTAAAAGTCATGCATATTTTATTTTATGCCGACTTTACAAAGGGCGGTGGTACTTACCCGGACGAGCGTGGCCGTAAAACTGCAGCAAAAGCTGTGAAAGGATGTTATGCTCTACCACCTCTACTTGCATAACCATATTCAACGCTAAAATAGGAACTCCCAAATCCTCGTTAAAAAAGTACTGATCTTTAATTCATTCTTTGTTTTAAAGCTGTTATCTGAAGACATCAACTTGAATCTGAACAAAGACGTGGAAAGAAATACTATCAAATTGTCTGAAATAAAGGTTATATAGTTATAAACCTCACAAAAAAATCAGAGACATACCAATTCAGAACCAGCTATAAATCAGTCGCCTGGACATAAGCGAATGTCAAAATAGGCCGGATTAATAATAGAAAACAACTGAGAGACATTACGTTAAATGTGTAGTACCGTGAAAATTGCCGATTCCTGATCGAAAAAAAGAAGATATAGGGGAAGCCCGGGCAAGAGGCATATTTTAAGGGAAAATGTAAATAAAACCACAATTTAATAATCAATAGAAGAATCTTTGTACTTTGTTTAATCATCTTTGAAAAACAATTACAAAAACTTTAACCATTTCCATATTAATTATGAGCATTAACAAAAAGTATCAATTATCTGTTCTGCCCGACCCCACCGGGTAAAACGGATAGGATGTAGGTGAATTAGTTAAGATCAGTCTTTGCATTCATCACAAAAGCCCAACTCCTGCATTGACTGCATTGGATCCAATCCTCTGTTGGTGGTTCAGTGTATTTTTCAGCGCACACTAAACAGTAATAATCTGGTTTCTGGTTTTTCCTTTGTGGTTTTACTGAGGATCTTTTAGTTTTAATCTTGCTGGGACCTGCTAACTCTGAAATCTTGGTCTTCTTATTATTTGCCTTCTGAAATTTTAATTCTTGCTCTGCTTTGACGGGGGTAGATGTCAATACCTCTGATTTCTGCCTCTTGTGTTTGCGGCCTGTTTTAGGAGGAACCATAGTTGGAATAGGTCTAATTTGAAAAGGCGAAAGGTTCGCTGCAGGTACTGGGTTATTTTCACCTAGTAAAGGTACTGATTCTTCTTCCAGTATATTAAAATTAGGCAAAGGTGTAGTAGACTTTTCAGTGTCTATATCTGGAATGACTGACTGTGTAGAAGATTCAGGTAATGTCTCCTTTGCTGTCGCTGTTGCTGGAGAATCACTTAAAAGTACAATCGGCTACAGTAGACGATGTGCCATTGAAAGGATCCAAGCCTATTGTCGAATCTGCATCATGTGCAGGGCCTACAGTTACGGAAGAGGATGGTTCAGGACGATCGGTCATCGTTGATGGAGCGTAATCTTCTTCTCCAAAAACATTTGGATCATAAGGCCAAATTCCCGGTTTTCTAAACCCATTCACTGCATTCTGAACCGAAGCACTTTTGGCATACGCTACCCCAAATACTTTAGCCATATCGTACTGGTTTACATCACGGCCTGGGTGTCTTTTTTGAAAGGTATTCAATTCTTGCAAAAAATATTTTTAAGGGGTCCATACACAGCTACATCTAAAGGCTGCATCCGATCAGTTGTGTGTGGGGCAAATGACAAAAAGCTGATGTTATTTTGAGATGAGATACAAATTCTAAGGCTGGATAAAATTTATGTGACTCGTGATTATCGAGCAGTAGTAACACTTTTCTGTTTTCACTTGGACGGACATTCTCGACAAAAAATTGCAACCATTCTAAAAAA
>JAOCPS010768800.1:0-10309 GCA_025505425.1 Graphium colonna
AGGGTTCGAAACGTCGGGTGATAAAATTTAAAAATAAACCGCGATAAAATCCGTAAAGTTGTTTAATTTAAAAATCTTAGTTCTTTTTTTTAATTTATGATGTAAATATTCGCTGAAATGTCAACCTTGCTTTTAAAATTATGAGACTATACTGTCCTTACTGTCGGATGTACGGAAAAAGAAATAAGGTATCTAAGAAACAGAACTGTTCTAAAGAAATACAAAAATAATATTTTTTCGGTCAAGCATTACAAATCGGTTTAAAGGCATAAGGTATAAAAACTCATCAACTACGAGCTGGACTTGCGCACCTAGGGTTTCTTACATAGGTATCTTGTTTTTTGTAAAAAAATAAATAAATTTCAATTTTTGGACTTTTCTCTATGATTGAGCCTGAATTACCCTATAGGTTTCCTTTGATTCGTCGATTAGCTTTCTTTGCGAATGTATGGAATTGCCCCATAAACGACCGTATATTTTGATTGAGTACACTGAGAGGGTTAATTTTCTGCCACGAGGAACCACAGTTCTCAGTATTTGGTATTTATTCCAACTTTAAACCTCTACGCGTTCCTGGTAAAAAGGGTCTTGACGGACACACAGACGAATAAGGAAGTGATATACGGATTTGTTTTTTCCTTTAGAGGTACGGAACTCCAAAAAGGGACAAGTGGAAAACTAATTAATTATAACTTTCTCCGGACTGCATGCTGCTGTTCAAATCTAGATAGGATTAATTGATTAGCGTTGTTTCTTACTAGTAATTGAGATTTCATGGGAAGTAAAATGGGCGTTATAGCTCACAGGTCAATGTAACTATGTAATAAAAAGAAATATAACGGTACCGTAAAAGGACCTGTACTCGAAATATGTACGGAACAATTTTAATGAGATTTCGTTGTCTGTCTGTCTGTTAGCGGGCTGTATCTCATGATTTTTAAATTATCGCTTTAATTCTACCTTTGTATTTAAAAATCTCGAGATCCCAGGCAGTTTTTGTTGCATTTTAAGAGACTTTTATAATGATATACGATGAAATAGGTCGAATTTTTTTTTCGTTTTATTTGGGTTAAAAAATATTTTTACATAATTTTACACACCAATCTTTGGATATTCAATATACATTTCTCGCCTGAAACGCCTGAGTACGAGCCCTAGTGGTAAAATGGTTCCTAGTGGACTACGGCATCCTAAAAATTAAATTAAAATTAAAGGCATATACATGAAACTGAAAAATGATGAAGAACTCTTCGTATGCAAATCCGATTCGCATTTGGCCCGACTTACAATAATTTATAAACATTTGCCAACATTTTACATATAAAATGCAGTAAGAACTATAATCTACTTTAGTGCGCCAGATTTTTATTTAATGGTATCGGTTATTGACCATAGGATGGGAAACAGAATGTACATGTGTCTATGCATATATTTAGCTGATCGCAAAAAGGATTATCTACTTTCGTTTAAGAAATATTTCGTTGTTTTCACGCTTAAAGATACCAAAATCCTAAAAGCGCTAGCTTTACTGATGGATAAAGGCTTACTTTGTAAAAAAAATATGAATCAATATTCATAATCTATAAAGTAATTTAAGTTAGTAATTAAGTTTCTGTAGACCTAACTATTTTTTTCTGATGAGATTAAACGTTGCTTATCAATGCCAATAAATAGGAAACCGAAATGAACGTGGCTCATTTCCTTAATAAAGTAGAAGCCTCGACTCCATAAATTAATAACTAATACATATTCACATTTATGACTTTAGCGAAACGCAAATACGCTAGACTAGGTTCGTGCTAATTCCTTAATAACCAACGAAACTTCTCTTCGAAGCGCTCCACTGAAGCTTTACTGCCGGCTTTAGGGCGAGCCGCTCGTAAAATGGGACTTACTGTAGTAACTGCCAATCAGAACACGTAGACTCGTAAAAAGCTCTCAAATAAACCGCTTAAAATTAATGCACGCTTCACCGTAAGGCGCATCTCTAGTTTTCGATGAAATTTAATTTCGCCGCGTTATATCGCCGCGCGGCTTTCTAATCAGCCGGAGAGTTCCGATAGTGCACAAGTTATGCCAAGTCGCATAAAATACGGCCGTAAACGCTGCGTCTACTGCTTTTACGGCGGTCTCCTACGGGCGAGTGCTTCGGCTAAAATCCGATCGACTTATAATTCGATATAAGGGCAGTAAGCTTCAGGATAACGGTAAATTTTACAGGGTTCGAATTGTATAATTATCTGACGTCTATAATATATACACAAAATACTATCGGGCATTAAGGGAAACGACAAAAAAAATCTGCAGAATAAAAAGACTTGACACGAGAATTGAGAACTTCGTTTCGTTTATTTTTAGGTTGTAACGATATTACCTAAATTATACGGTAGGAAAACTTGAAAATTAGTACCGTTACTATATCTATACAGTCATATAGAACAGATTTTATGAAAGCTCTGCATAACTCGGTAAACGCATGGAGCACAGCTCATCACATTCAGTGTGTACTCGTAATTAGATTTCGAAAGTGACTTAAAGAGCGCATTGGTTTATTTTATAGGCTGATTTTATCTTACAAATTTTGGCGTTATGGACTTGTCAACAGTCAAAGTCGTTTGCGATTCGTAGTGTAATATAATCGCGGCGTGATTTATCAATGCATTTAATATTCTTTAAAGGCGGTATAACTTCGCTTTACGTATTAATATACATTTCATTTTCGGAGTATGAGTCCCTCCCTGTCCGTGGTTTTCACACACGCTCAGGCATCACAATTAAATTTACTCACGTCTGTAGGTCAAATTGTAATGCCTCCATCATTGTCTCGATGATCTTTAATAATTATTCTGTAAATAAAATATGTCCCTGACAACGTTGAATACTATATATATATATAAAAGCTTGTCAAATACACACAAAATTTCAGTCACATTTGTTTTATTAATAGAATAATAAATGACCGGTTGGCGCAGTTGTGGAAATCGGTCGTGGAACAAATATTTGTAAGTAGTACAAATAATTGTTTTGTAACTGGGCGTTTATGAAATTTATGTATATAAATCGCTCTAACAACACAAGCCATAGAGCTCATCATCTAAATAATGTCATTGTGTTAATCTGATAGTGGAGCTAAGTTCTCGCGATATGAATTCTGTAATACCATGACGTTACCGTATTGACTTTGGATTCTTTCATATCAATAGCTTTGATATGAGTTGAGAAAGATAGTCTGGTCATGAAACATTTAAATTCTTCTTCTTGATTAAATAAAGTTTTTATTATTAAAAATAAATAGTTTTACATTAGGCTTCCAATTTTTTTTGACTTCAATGAGTTGTCTATGTAATAAATAATATAACTTTGCAAATTGCTTATACAAAAATACATTAGTAAAACTGTTTTATCTATAATACAAACATGAGAATGTGAAGAAACACAAACTTGCAAGTTAAATGCGATCGCTATTATAACAATATGGAGGTGCAACAAACTCATTTCCATTCCGTGCTCCTCAACTCCTCGAATGACCCCGACGCCTTGATCCATTCACATTGGGAGCGAATAACGCGTGATTGTAACATTTGTTAAAAAGGTTTTAATTAACTTTTTTTTTATTTGACCTGACCTTACGAAATTTTGTTAAAGTAAATACTAAACATTTTTAAATAAAACTATCTTATAAATTTTAAGCAATTTATAATTTTGTAAGTTTCCGACTTTTCAAACACTTAAAAACATTCATGGCCACGGGATAGACTCGCTTGGTGGTGAGATATTCAAACTGCCGAATTTTATTTGTAATTTGCGGTGCGTACTGGTTCATCTACTGATTTTTTAATTAACCTTTCGCCCGGCCAAGTCCCCTATATTTAACACACGGTAGGCTCTATAAGATACGATACACGCACAAAAAGGAAATAAAAATAATAAGCAGTGGTATCTACAATTTTTTTATCGTATGTAAAAATCAAGTATGTAATATTTTAAATTTTTGTTTTTCGTTTTGTATTTCGATATAAATAGGAGCAATTAAATCTTCTAAAAGGAACATTCATACACACAACAGTCACCTATAGTTGACCTACAGCTGCCGGCATAGTATCCACGCTTCATCTATTTATTTAAAAATTTGGCAGAAATCTATGCTCATAATTTTACATTGAGTACCAAGTTCTCTCCACTAATATCACTAGTGACTCACCGATAATCCTGTATATTTGTATACATTTATGTTTTGTTTTTGATACATTTTCAAAGTCAAAGTCAAAATATTTTATTTAGTGTGGGCTTTTCTTAAGCGAGCCTCGAAATCTACCACCGGATTAATTTGTTGGACATTTAATCTGTCCATAGAAGAACCGGCAAGCCAATTTAATGTACATTTGTATTGATCTGTACAAGAACCTCTTTGTTTAGGCAAGTCTAAATCTGTGCAACTCTAATACATCTCTTTACGTACATTCATGACAATTTCAAATATGTACAATAACGGTAGAGTAAGAATTGCGATTGTTATGATTTCTGTTTCTGTCTATATGTATTATGTTTAACGTAATTTTCTTTAAATATCATCTCTTTCATCATTTCATTTTCACACTCATAATTTTTTTTGTTTTAATTTTCAAAATAAGAAATTAGTTAGATTAATACAATCAAACGAAATCAACTGAATAAAAATAATCACTACCATTGATGATATAAGAACCCCCGTCTCAAAGCTATTTAATAGACAGACAATTTTTCAATGGGACGGTATCCTCTGGTTTTCCTAAGAGTTCAATTTGCCACATTACTCAACGAGTGCAAGCCACCATATACGTCGAGGTACCAACGGGTTGCTTTCCGCGATCTCTAGGTCGTTTGAACTTTATGGGGCTATTCTGTGGAAATCGCTAAACCCTGTCCACTAACGAGGGAATTAGACAACACGGTTATATTTCACTCTTTAATTACTAACGGACGGTAAAGGAATATTTGCTTGATGGAAACTTATCGTAAATTAACGGTTTAAAATTAGTTCTAGGTTTTAGTATTATAAAAAATCTATATTATTATATATCATATTTAATTTTATATATTATGTATTTTACTTTTATATTTAAGGCATTTTAATATACTAATTTACCTCCAAGATGTCCATGTTTAAATTCGTTAATTTAAGTCTTGCATTGGCTTTTCGATAACAGAATTACATACGTTTACCAAAGATTAATGGCCATTGGTATATGGCAATTCGTACCAATTTGTACCAAGTTCAAACATTTTTCTTTGGAGACCACACTTATTATATTAACTCATACAGAAGTTCTTTTATTAAAGAAAACCCAGGTTTCGAAGATACTTGATAAATTAAAAAAATCAGTTTTTTAGATATAGCTTCTATTGCATTCCACATCTCTATGACAGATTGGGTATATATGTGAGTAAAGCAAATTTCGTACTTTCTTACATTAAATTAAATTCCCTGTTCAAAATTTCAAATTAAAACCATGAAGCGTTATGTCTTAAAAAATATGAAAACAATTCCTAAGTAATTTTGATCTTAATGCATAAGACTTTTTGGGACCGCTTTTGGGCATCGTCTTTGCCTATTATCAGACTCAGATTTGAAGCCGTTTATTACAGATCATATTTACCATACGAAAAAGTATACCCTTGAGCATTACATACTATAAGCCAAAACACAAACTCTTTCTTAAACTCGAATATATTAAAAATATCAGTACAACATCACATTCTGTCGAATAAGTCGAAGAGGCAAGAAAACTAATAAAAGCAAGTCACGCCGACCGTGCATACGACAAATCGGTTTCTTTAGTTGGACGAGGCGCAATATTGTTTACGCGAAAATCACGCACGCGTGACCGCTCGGCGATTATTTCCAAAACAAACTGGCGCGCTGGGGATCCGCGAGTACACGCGCAGGTCGCGGTCACACTGGAGCATTCGGTAAAAGCTTTTTCAACTTCGGTATTCAAACTACCCTCGAAAACTACTGTTCGTCGGACAGCGTTAATACCTGTTCACTTTTTCACGCGAATTTGCATCATTTTAACCGAGAAATTTACCAAGTTACCTAATATTCTGAAACCATTAAATACTTGTAAAAATAGATCAACCTTTTCTTTTGATTTTTAGTTAGTAAGATTTTCAGATTTATTTATTTTTTACGTTATGGTGATGGATCTCCCCGCAACTAGTTTACTAAAAAGTCATCGCACAGTCAAAGCTAAAAAAATGTATTCAAAATACACCAACTATCAGACATATATTTTGCTTGAGGTTGTTCAAGAAAGATTATCAATTTTTAATACATCTAAACTAGAAAAAAAATGATAGCCAATTTTTTAAATAGTGTCGTAACTTTATTGCGATTTTTTAATGTTGTTATAGAAACTATTTGACACATTTCCTTGAATTACTTAAACGTAATATTATTGTTACCACACCACTATTTTGCTTTTTAATACGAAACGCCCATCGAGGTCGGATTTCTGTCGTTTTTTCGCTCGCCTCGACTTGCGGCATGAATGCTTCAATATACGGCGACTCCGTCCCATTGGTACTCCTTGAATTTTTTGCTTTAGGGAATATATATTTAACTTGTTATAAACATCTCACTGTAGTTGTTTTAAGTATATTAAAGTAACATATAGTTGATTTATTCATTTAAATTCCAATTTTATTTTTGTTTAGTATTATTATCGTTTATATTTATTTTTCACAAAGTCGGTTTTTACTTGCTATTTTCAAGTAATAGCTCGGTTTAGTAGAGGCGTTTAGTCAAACCCCATTACCGACACTAATCAATGTGGGCCGCGTATAATAATAATAATAAAAATTCTTTTTTCATATTTTCCTTTTATTTTTAAGTATTTCATTCCCTTCGCTTGTTTTAAATACCGATAAATAGTATAAAATTATTCCTTTATTTCATTAATAAAACATGTTATTTCTCTATTGTTATTTAATTGAATAACACAAAGATCAAACTTGTATATTGAATTCTGTGTAGTAAAAATTATTGCTTTTTTTATAAAAATTGTGATTCATTATATAATTACTGAATTTATCCGTATTAAAGGGATAAACATGATTAAATATTGTTATATTATATTCCAAATTCTAAGGCAATGCCAATATTTAACTTCACTTGGGAAATATTTGACACGTATTGTGGTACTATTAAGGTCAAGTCGTTTGCGATTCGTAGTGTAATATAATCGCGGCGTGATTTATTATTGATTATATTAGATTAACAATATATTTGAATAGGTATTATGAGATAGTGACTCTGCTTTGTTTTAATGGTATTTTAAGATAAACTCCGCAAATATTATCACCCACTATTATTGTTTTGAGTTGAGTTACTAAGTGTAAAGCCTCAACTCATGGACTTTTGGTCATTCTCCTTCATTTGCACAGCGTAAATTATCTGCATTTTTATTATCATTGGCCTTATAAACTTACTTTATTTAAATGACTAAATCACGAATTTATCTAGCTCACTTCAATGATCTCTTAACATCGTGTGTACGATGATAGCGCCTTAAGATGTTTAACCCTTCCCGACATAGCTAGCGTTTCATGTGCGTGCTGGAGTTATAGGACTTTACATATGTAAATAGACGATGTCGGTGTGTTTTAGGTAAACTCGAGCATTAGAATTTTGTGAACGGGCTCTCATTTATATATAGGATAACTGATGACTCACCAAGGATATTAATGGAGAACACTCGATACTCGATTGTCATCATATTTATGTCATAAAATTACGGGCATAGCTTTCGACTAAATTCCCATTACATAAATGAAGTATGCTGGCACGGTACCAGATCAACGGTACGTTTTCCGACCCCCCGAGTTTTCGCCGCTTTTCGCCTCACCCCCGGTCGCGCCGTGTCGGCTAGACTTTTGTTGAACTTGCGTTCACTCCGTTATTATTGATTCATCGAGTATGGTTACTAAATGGTAAATTAGTATTTATTTTTGTTGATATTTATATACATAATCCCACATATAACGTCCTCAAGTATTTAAAATGAGTCACCAGACACAACATATGTGGTGGTAGAGCATAACATATTTTCACAGCTTTTGCTGCACTTCTGCGGCCGCGCTCGTCCGGGGATGTACCACCGCCCTTCATAAAGTCGGCATAAAATAAAGTATGCATGACTTGTGGGGATGTCGGATGGCCATGTCTACCCACTTTTTTTCCCACTCTTTTCCTTTCCAAATCCTTAAGCCCTACCCATACTATCCGATATACCTATTGTATCCAATTTTCCAGGTCTACAACGCATTCGCGATATTGGTGTTCAAAAAAACCATACTCACACAATATGTCAAAGTTATGAATGGCAATAACTTTTTGTTTTGCAAACTCAATCTTACATGCAGAGCATAAAGTTGTTTTTACAAATAAATGTCTAATACGGAAAAATTACAATTGAAGCTTTATCAAGGCAAATGGGTTCAAAATTTGACAATGTATTTAAGACATTAATTTACCATTTTTTGTATATCTATGCTCCTACAGTATAGATATGTTCTAATTAGGAGTCATGTAATCTAAATTCAGATTTGAGTCCACTATTTGCGGATTATAAAAATTGTTTTGTATAGGGATAAAATAAGGAACACAGCCCGTAATACCAAAAATATACAGAAGCTGATTTTGACTTCGTTGATATATTCATCCGAACACTTTATGAAGCTTTATCTTGCGGACCGTGACTTCTAAGCTGGAGTTGGTTGAATGGCGATTATATGATTGGCTAAGTCTTGCTATTGGTGAAAATTAACCTTGAACAGTTCTTCTGGAAGGCGGAACAAAACTTGCTAGCGTTTTCTAGGACACCTAGAAGGGACTCTAAACTGGAATCTACTTAAAAGTTGAGGGCAATCAATTTTATTTCTAATCAGTTTAAAAAGAAATATAAGGTCTAATATATCCCTACGCTGTTCTAAAGAATACATTTTAAAATAACTTAACCTACTGGAGTTTATATTATTATTATTATTATTATCCTATTAGATTAAATTTGTGTTATAGTACTTGTAGATTTGAGCGCTTGACCCGTTGTGTAATAGTCGCTTTAAGCTCTAGACAATAATCAAATATAGTCAAATTGTGTTCTAGACAATCAATGAAATAAACCAACCCCTCTTTCCCTGTATTGTAATGTTTAAAGGTTTTTTTTTACAAGCAGGTTATAAATTATGAACAATTTCTTTGCTTCTCCATTTAGAAATAAATAGGTCAACGCTTAGCCTCAGATGAGAAGGAATCCAGAGTACATGGTAATACCAATAAGTGCAAAGACCTGACGTCGTGTTCGGCCCCCATTTCAATTCGAAACGCCTTCCTTCCACTACTAACCTGCATATTAACTATCTGATAAAATTTATCGAGTGTAGCTTACATGTGGTTTTATTAATTACTATAAATTAGCTTTAGGACAGGGGCCGCTACGCCGCCAGTGCAGATTTACATGTACTATAGGATATAAAACTATGATTTTTTTATTAATTCGTCGATATATTTTCCCACATTGTTTTACTTTACCACCGTAATTATTTTGTCAGAACCGGCACAGGTGTTAAAACTCGGAATCGCTAAAATATGAACAAAATCGTAGACCAAAATACTGAACTTTCACGTAATTTCTTAAAGAGTGGACCTAACTTTTAGTAAAATGTTGTTCATTTACAATATACCTTTATCTCCAAAACCTAAGGAGTACAAAATAGTACATATTCTACCCAATTTAGTACCTAATAGAGATATAAATAATCCAATATGTTCGAGCCAGGAAGTATCATGCAGATCGGGAAATTATTCCGTTCTTGATTCATTTGTGTTTTGCTTTTGTTTACTTCATGAAAGGCAAATATGTTGGCAGTTGACCTTAAATTAAGTTATCGCCCATGGAATCCGATGGAAATGAACTTATCCGCGATGTTAAATAATAAATATTAGGAAAACACTTGATACTCATTCTCTTTACAAAATTATAGAGGGTGATAATTTATTAACTTAAGATAATTTATTATATAAGATAACTCGCTTGACTTTATTATATTCCGAATCTGTGAGAATATATTTAATAATAGATAGCACCAAAGGTAAATAAGTAACAGCCTATATAAATTGTCCACAACTGGGCAAAGGCAAAGGGTATAGGACTTAGTCTACCACTAGTCCACCACGCGGCCCAAGTACGGATTGGCGGATTTCACATATTTTAGAAATATTATTTCTTTGATATGCAGGTTTCCTCACGATGTTTTCCTTCATCGTAGA
>JAOCPS010768910.1:0-10308 GCA_025505425.1 Graphium colonna
CCAATATTTACTTTCTATATTTTACGGCTTGTACTACTTTCCATACTAGACGAACTATTTTGCATTGGGGCTCGTACTAATAAATATGTATTTATAAATATTTCATATGAATAATTCAAGGTTTATATGTCTCCCATGTACCATTGGTTTTAATGTTATTATTTAAGTGGCAACAATTAAAATGTACTATTTTATAATTTCTTGAATTATTTTTTTTTTATTCTAACCTATAGTTATATTTACAGGAGAGAAGGATAATGCCTGGTGAGGCATTGAACCACGCGTTCGTGACACTTGCCCATCTCGTGGACTACGCACATTGCAACAACGTGAAAGCTTCCGTTCAAATGATGGAGGTAAGATTATACTAAACTTTGAACCGTAATATTTGTATGTTTAAATTAGAAATGTATATGATTCCCCATATACAGGGTGACTACCGAATCACTAACGAAATAAAAAGAGTATTTGGTACACGTTTGTCATAATATTTATACAATAAGATTAGAGTCATAGTTTTCAACCAAATTTTACAATAAATTAAATAATAATACCTGATCAGCTGTACGTCTGACATAGATCATTTACCCGAACTCTCGTTTAAATGCATATTTACTAAACACTCACTCTCGGTTAAAATTTCTATTGATATGTGGTAATAAATAGGGGTTGTTTTGCGTTGCAGGTGTGCCGGCGCTCGGGCACGGGCGTGGGCGGCGTGGGCGGCGTGGGTGGCGTGGGCGGCGTGGGCGTGGGCGGCGCCGAGTACGGCGTGGGCGGCGTGGTGGCGCCCGCCGCCGCGCCCTCCGCGCACCACCTGGCGCTCACCATCAACCAGCAGCGCCTGAGGGCGGCGCCCTACGACAATCTGGTAACGAGGACTATTTAATCATGAAAAAAGTTTTAAAGCTGTTGTCACAGCTCTTGCTGCACTATAATGGTCGTGCTCGCCTGGGGAAGTACAACCGCCCTACACAAAGTGGGCAAAACATAAAATATGCATGACTTTCTGGGATGCGGGATGGCCATTCCTTCCATCCTCTTTCCCCAATCCTTTCCCGTCCAAATCCTTAATATGTTCTGACTATCCTATCCAATAAACCTGTGTTAACTAATTTCCTAGGTTTATCACTTAACATCAAGTGAATTGTCTTTTCAAAAAAAAAGTTTGTAAGAGCCTACCATGTACCAGCCTATCACCAGACACTAATCATCAACTGGGTGAGGTTGCAGACAGCACCGTATGGCAAGCTAATATAATACCACTACTGTCGCTATTGCTTAGCAGTTATAAGCCTATGCTTACAGATTGTGGATCATGCATTTTGACCAGAGTATGGAGGCAAAGAATTTTAATAAAATTAGTAAATTTAAATTGGTTAAAAATTAAAAGGGAACTTACGCCGTACCCACATGTAATAAGTCATTCATATCCTTAATATCACTCCAATACCATCATGATATAAGAGTAAAGATGATAAGTAACACGATAAATCGAGTGGTGACTCCATATTGTCCTAGTTCACTTATTAAACCACATAAAGTTACTGATCCTATCTAGACCACTAAAGCAAACAACTATTTTATCAGCGCTTCTTCATTGTCAGCATAAAAAGTCAACTTCATTATCAGCATAGAATGAAGAAATTTGCAGTTTTTGTGCCCTTTGTGCTCCGTCATGAATTTTGGATAAACACCGTCAATGGAGAGGATAATCCTGAAAAAAACTTACCTTCGGAATGATATAAAGTAATCTAATAGTAATAAATAAAAATAAATCTGTATCATATAATTTACATACCTGAATATATAACTTTATACAATCAATATATACAAATATTTATATATTTTATAATAGTTTAAATTATTTCTTTAATTCCAGTACCAACTGTACCAAGGCGGTCGCGTGGCTGTCGGGGGAGCCAGGCAGTACGCGACGCGCGCGGCGGAGCCCTTTCCCCACCAGTTTGTTTCATCTATACTGTGCCAGCCCGCTTACCAGGTGAGATATGGTGTTTTTGGACCACAAACAAGCAAATTGTTCATGGTATGCTAATTTAAATTCTATTTATAGACATTAGTAGTTAAACAATTTTTACAACTTTCCCCAAATAATTAAATTATACAGAACGTTCTTAATTTATGTTTTCATAATATTTAAATCGAATGAAGGACAAAAAACAAAAAAAAACATTCAACATTTCCATAGCTTAACAAAAACTTCGTTACACATCTATTGAGAAGTAAAAGAACAGCCGCTGTATTTCTCTCCCGCTCTTTTTACCAGAATCTGCTAGTCCGAAACAGTCGTAGCATCAATACAAACTTGAATGTTTATCATGTTCATCTATGAATTGATCCAATGAATACAAGTCAAATGTGCCCAAATTCGAGTCACATATTTGTAGGCAAATGTCCCTTGAACCCTTACTTTTTAGATGGTTTTGACCTTAGGCCAAAAAGGTGTACATAGAAAGCCTTTTATATTAAGAGATATGTCCATTGTTCAGGTGCAGCAATTGGCTGCGGCCGCGGCCGCCGCCGCCGCTGCCCACCAGCACCAGCACCCGGTGGGCGTGGGCGTGGGCGTGGGTGCGCACGTGGGCGTGGGCGAGGTGGGCGTGGGCGAGTGGCGCGCGCCGCTCATCGTGGAGCCCCCGCCGCCGCTCGCGGCCGCCGCGCCCGACCCGCAGGACGTGTGGGGCGCCGCAGCCGACTTCCACGCGCACCACGCTCAGCACCACCACCCTCACAAGAGGTGGGTTCATAGGCCGATGTGACGTGTGACCTCATCGTCATGTGCCGATACTAATCCTTGTGAAGTGCAGATAGAAATCTTTCTTTTTACTTCGTGTCCCTATCCGCGATTATTTAATGGATTTTTGGCGCATATTTTAGCTTACTTATTTTCAATACATAAATGAAATTCTATATATAGTTAAATTACCAATAAAAAATAATTTAATTCAGTTCAGACAAAGAAATCATCTGAGTCTTTACCATAAACTTTATAAAATAAGTAAGTTAAGATCCGTATTTTAACACCAAATATCCATAATCCGATCCATATCCGCGGATTTTTAACGATCCGGCATACCATTAGATCGAAATATATATTAAGGTCTTTTTATTGACTTGAGAATATCTGTTCATCAGTATTTTCAAAAAAAGAACATTAGTCCTTAAAGTCATCAGACATCAAAAAAGTTTAAAAATTAAAATATTCTTTGCAGATCTACAAAGCAGCAGACCGGCACTATGCCCCACTACCAGCCGCACCACCAAACGCATCAATACAGGTGCTAACCTAAAATAGAAAAAATATAACCATAAAAATTAGAAAAATAATAATACCCTTAAATAAATTCATATAGATCGTTTTTTCTAGTATATTATATTTTATATAATTATATTATATTTTATTTTATATTTTATATATTATATATAATTGGTAAAGACTTTTATAAAATAATTAAAATGAACACCAATCTTGTTCAATGAACTTTCTGATAAATAAAGTAAAATGAAATCAAAATTGGTTTCATGTTGATGATATTAATAACTTTTTTATTTAAAAGATATATGGATATTATACTCTATATAATAAATGAATAAATAACTAAACAGGATCTTAAGATTACATTTCCTCATAGGAAATAAAATGTATATTATTAAATTTGGCACATATTATTGTACTCATTTTTTAAACATTTTTGCATAATCTATTATACTATCTTGTGTATTTTTCCCAATTGCAGTATGGCAAGCAGTGGTGGCAAGAAGGAGCCTACTCAGCTGTCTCCGGTCAAAAAGAGGGTGAAAGAAGGTACACCGCCGTCCAGACATAGGCACCACCATGACCACACGTGAGTACAAGTTTTTTTTTTTGATGAATTTGTTGACCTCGGGTGATTGTTGTGCTACTAATGATACTAATGGAGAGCACTCTATACTTGATTATCATTATATTTGTGTAATAAAATAAATAGGCATTGTTTTAGACCAAATTTTCCAATATATAAATAAAGTATTTATACTCGACGCGGCGCCTGATCAGCTAACGTGCCGCAGGTCGTCGACCCCTCGAACGCACCCCCACCACTCTGGCCACGGCGTTATTAATCATTTGACTTAAGAATATGTCAACTCAGTTGTAAATCAAAATTTATTTTTAATAATACTTTTACTCTTCATATATGATCCCCATGCATAACATCAAGTTTTGAAAGTAACTATAGCGCAAATTCATAGAAAAAATTGGAAAAATACTAAACCCATTGCATTGTCACAGGGTCCAGAACGGGCCGATAGCCGGCGCGTGGGAAAACAACGCCAACTGCGGCGGCCACACCATCACCATCCGCGACACCCCATCTCCGGCCGTCTCGGTCATCACCATCTCCGACTCGGACGACGACGAGACCCCTCGCAGACCCCGTCAGAACAACCAGGGTCAGGGTCAACAAGCTCAGGGTCAGCAGCCTCAAGGTCATCATCATCACCAAAGTCAACATCTGGGGCATCAGCAACACCAGCACCAGCAGCATTCGCACAACAACCGAGGTAAGATTATATTAATATTCAAAACATATGTCTATATAAATATAATTATTTTATGCAGGAAACAGTGAAACCAGATTCAGTTAAAAAAATTAAAAAAAAATGCTGAGTGTAGAGGGGGATAAAAGATATTTTCTGAAGATTTTTGGTAGAACAAAGACTAAAAAATATAGATTTCGATTTTCTCTCCTCCGCTAAAAATCTGCTTTTTGTTTAAGGATCATGATCATATTCTTTTTTCATATCTTAGACTCCTAAGAGTTACAAAAAAAATCATTATCAGATAATTATACTATGAAAATTAAACTGATTTTTTTTTTGAAAATCTCAAAAACTGTTTAAGTTAAAGAGCTAAAAATGAAGGTGATTTTTTATTCGATTACAAATCGATCCCCTGAATGCGAGTCAGAAAAGCTGCGGTGGCAGATTTCTCACATTATATACCTTTTCGATTATATTCATCTGGTTATATACATTTTCGATTTTTATATTTATATTTTAGGTAAAAGAAGAATTAAATGAAATGGAAATTGTTTACGCGTAATACCGTAGCAACATATATTTATCATGAAGGAATATGTTATTATTTAAAAACTGGGAGAATATTTCACGAATATTTTAACTCTTGCTTTACGGATGCCTTTGCCCAGGGATGTACAACTGTCCTTTACAATGTACCCCTACCTAAACCTATTTTATCCAAACTCCCTGGTTGACAACACACAACTCTCCGGATGTTGCGTGTGTCTATTAGCGACGGATCAGTTAACATCAGGTGAACCGTCTGCTCGTTTGTCATCCTTTCTATAAGAGAAATCCTATTAGAATAACATTGAATTTGACACAATTATTTAAAATAAACAGGAAGTGGCGACTGCGCGGCGGCGGTAGCGACGCACAACACGAGCAACAGCAACACAAACAACAATGTGGCACACAACAACACCACCAACAACAATAACGCGGTGGCGGTAAGCGGTGGCGTGATATGCAGCGCCAGGACTCCGAGGGACGAGCGCCACGTCAAGCACGAGCCGCATCAGCCGTGTCATCACCATCATCAGGTTCGTCTCTACTTTTGCCTTACCTTTTTATTATTTATTCATTAAAGCCCTTTATGTAGAGTTTAGGTAAAATAGTATATAAATCTTTAAATTGTTTCTTTTTATATGATGTCCCTTTTCACCACATACTGGCAAAAGCCTGCTCCAGCTCTTTCCGCTGAGCTCTATTAAGAGCTGCCCTCCTCCAATAAGGGCCTGCGGAAAGTCTTAGATTGTTTTCCCATCTAATTTGCTAACATCCTCTATTCTACTTAATATCTCTGGGATACCAGTTAGTAATTATTTATTTGGGTGATTTCTCTGGGCCACGTTGTAAGTACACCTACATATTCGCTGGTCTATTACTTCCAGAATATATAATTTTTTTAGCTGTTAACCCTATCCAACTTGTGTAAAACGAGCATGCTGCGCTTCATTCCTCTTTGACAGGTTCCAAGTTTATCTCTTAAAAGTGACGGGTGTGAAACAAGGTCGTGAAAGACCATGTTTCACACCCATATGTTAGACAGGGCAGTGCACAGCTGTTGAAGGTTTTTGCTTTTAATGCTATAGGTAGATGCTCATTTTTCATAATTTCTGCAAGCACTTGCAATCCTCATATTTATTTCCTTTTCCGCCTGATCTGCTGTGGAAATGATGCGTCCCAGATAGGTATACTCTCTCTTATTAAAAAAATAATAGGGTCGGCTTCTGGTTTAACTTAACCTAATTACTAGACTTTACTGAATGTTCTCTTATAATATTGTTAGTGACTCGCCAGTCACCCTGCATAATGCCTAGACCTTATAGTTATAATTTTCATTGCAGCAGCAGCAACAACAACAACAACAACAGCAACAACAACAACAACAACAACAACAACAACAGCAGCAGCAGCAGCAGCAGCAGCAGCAGCAGCAGCAGCAACAACAGCAACAACAACAGCAGCAGCAACAGCAGCAGCAGCAGCAGCATCAACAACAGCAACAACAACCACGCCACGTGCCCGTCCAGCCCCAAGCGACTCCGCAGAGCCAGAAGAAGCGTCTATTAGCCTTGGCCCAACAGGAGGCGCAGGCCAAACAGGAGCCATTAGGAGATCAGCAGCCTACGCACTACGTTACGGTGAGTACTAATTTGAGGGCTAAAAAAATAAAGGCTTTCATAGGAAACTTTAAAACCAACTTCGAACAAGTTTATTTTTTTGTTATTAAAAGGAAGACAAACGAGCAGACGGTTCACCTGATGGTAAGTGATCCCATCGCCCATGGACGAACGGAACATTCGGATAGTTGCGAGCGCGTTGTCAACCTGGGAAATTGGATACAATAGGTTTATTGGATAGGATGGGTCGGGATTAAGGATTTTGCCCCTCCAAATCGTAATAAAATAGGAGTGGGAAAAGAAAAGGGTAGACATGGCCATCCGGCATCCCTATAAGTCATGCATACTTTATTTTATGCCGACTTTACAAAGGGCGGTGGTACTTCCCCGGACGAGCGTGGCCTTAAAAGTGCAGCAAAAGCTGTGAAAGGATGTTATGCTCTACCACCGTTATTATCTCGATTTATTTTCTACTGGAAATAAATCGAGATAATTTTATCATTTTATAAAAAAAACTATGTCGTACAACGGTAGTTGTACGACATAGGTACATTTTTTTATGAAATGAAAGACAAACGAGCAAAAGATTAACCTGATGTTAAGCTATCCCGACGACCATAGACACAAAAACATATAGATTGTAAGCGTTTTGTCAACCTAGATAATTGGATAGAAGAGGTTTATTGGATGAAGTGGGGTCAGGATTAAGGAGCTGGAGGAAAAAATAAAAGGGTAAGAATGACTGGATGTCAACCCTAAAAGTCATGCATACTTTAATTTATGCCGAATTTACAAAGAGCGGTGGTACTTCCCAGTGAAGTGCAGCAAAAGCTGTGAAAAGATGCCATACAAAATTTGGTTTTTTACGTAAAATCTACTCAGCGTTAAGAATGAGAAATAGTGATTAAAGAAAAGAGTATGCACCGACATAGTTTTTCAAGAACTACGTGAGACCATAATTCATGAATTAATTTCCCATAGATTTAAAACTAAATTTATAATTTGGTTACTTTGTTTTTTATTTGTTTAAATACAGGAAATTATATTAGCATATATTTTTAATGTAAGGAAGACAAACGAGCAGACGGTTCGTCATATGGTAAGTGATCCCGGCACCCATGGATACATGCAACATCCGGAGAGTTACGAGTGCGTGGTCAGCCGGATAATTGGATACCATAGTTTTATTGGATAGGATGGGGTTAGGGATTTAAAGGGGAAAGGGGCGGGAAAAGAAAAGGGTATGGCATAGCAATCCAGCATCCCCAAAAGTCATGCATAATTTGAACCCGGACGAGCGTGGCCGTAAAAGTGTAGCAAAAGCTGTGAAAGGATGTTATGATCTACCACCTAGAAATATTCTTTTCATGATTAGTTGATTAACTAAGATGTTCGTGAAAGATTTTCATGAACATATGTAAGTCGTAAGCAATAAGTCAAAATAATGATACCAATAAAATTATTTGTTATGAATATACTATTTCCTTCTTTTCGGATTTGGGAAACTGATTTTCTTGAGTAGCATTGTCGCAAATTAGCGATATGAAAATTAGCCAAGTTGAAAAATAAAAATAATATTTTGCTAAATGTTTGTATTAAATCATGTGCAGTATTTTGTTTCTGAGACTTACGCGAATATTAGGCATTTTTAAATTAAACATCTTTACGGATTTTATCGCGGTTTATTTTTAAATTTTATCACCCGACGTTTTGGACCCTTAACAGGATTCATAGATACGGGTAGGACTGAGATGTTTGATGTCCTGGTGTCACTTGTCAAGCCTGCATACCGTCAGTTTTAATTTTTTTTTAGTCCGATCTACGCAGTAACTACTTATTGTATCCTTAGGCCTTGCAGTGTTGTGCTTATTGCTTGAGTTTATTTTATTAATAATGGGATCCCAAACAGATGGTAGCGCCCAACCATCTTCCCTTTTGAAATTTGGATGTTTTTTATTTTCAGTAGCCTTACGAATCATCCTTGGCAGGAACCGGTGTCCTTTTGAGAGCATTTTTGGCCCATCAAATCTGATGTAATGGTTGGGCCCTTTTCTCCCTTAGAGTATGTTGACAAACTGCAGACTTATTTTGTCTATTATTTTTTTATATCGGTTATGTGTTCCTTCACCCGGGTTTTTTAGCCGTCTTCGCTTGTAATATATAGGAGAGACCACATTCACAATCAAGCTGGTACACTCCTGGATCTTTTAGAGAGATGTTGCACTTGACAGGTGGTAAAAATTGACTTATTTTCTTTAGCGGCTCATAAAGTATTGTAACAGAGGCGCGTTTCAGTATGTAGCCAATCTTGTCTGTGACTCCTCTGACATATGGTAAGACGGCAGGAACTCGCTCTACTGTGGCTGGCTTCACAGTTACTGTGACGTTGGCGTGGTGCTTGGAGCTTGTTGTCGCGTAGAACCTACTTGACATGTTGTAGTTCAGCGGCCAGATGTTGCTCATCACAGATCCCACGTGCTCTCTGAAACAAAGATTTGAACTCGGTAGATAACTTCCTAAAAATGAATTCACCGCCTAAAATTCCTTCTAATACATTTTCCACATGCATGTTATGATGAAGTGCTCAAGGTCTGCACAGGAAATTTCAATAGTTTGCTCAATAGAGAGGCTCACAACGTTCTTACGGTCCTTACATTTTAAATTGTTGTTAATAATTATTAAAGAGCCACTGCGAATCGTTTTTTCTCAACTGAAGAAACTAATGACCTTAATTTCACTAGGTCATTAGTTTGTTCAGTTGAGAAAAACAATTCGCGGTGGCTCTTTAATGTGAATTGATGTTGGGGTAACCAATGTTCGGTAACACATAATATATCTATATTGTTATTATTTAGAAGTAATTCAATTTCAAGGTCTTTACTGAACATACCTTGAACGTTTTGATGCACCAGACTTAGACAATCTTTGTTATTATTACAATTGTTATTTATAAATGATTTCTTGTGTAAATTATGTAACTTATTATGATAATTAACATTAATTAATATGCGAGAAATTCCCTCTGTTGTCCTAACATCTTATTTAAATGACTTGGAACGAATTTCAAATCAATAAATGTCATAAGTTTTATCTGCTCAATAAAATCAGAGGTCTGTTTAGCCAAACATTTGGCTTTGTTTAAAAAAAATATAGTTACATAGCATATAAGCTATTGATATTAAATTTTGATAGTTTGAAGCTATCATATGTCAAATTACATGGTATATTAATTTTAAGTGCTGATTTAGCACGTGCTCTGCAGTGAAGGAAAACATCGTGAGAAAACCTGCATATCTAAGAAATAATATTTCTAAGATATGTGAAGTCCGCCAATCCGCACTCGGGCCTCGTGGTGAACTTATGCCCTATACCCTCTATTGCCCAGCATTGGAACATGAAAAATAGGCTGTTACTTTACTTTACTTCTTTAATAAAATTCTGTCTATTATTATTAACATAGTTTAGTTATTTATTATAGTTATTACTCAACATATATAGAGTATTGTTCATTTTATGTCTATATTGATTTTCTTGTGATAACTTTTTAGGGAAATATGAACATGATGATGTTTTTTATGGTAAGATTTGATAGCTGTCCACA
>JAOCPS010769020.1:0-10308 GCA_025505425.1 Graphium colonna
AATATCACTAGAAACTGACTCATTCTCTTAATATCTTATCACATTACTGCAATCTGTTGTAGCCCAGAGTCAGGGCACTCGCCTCCAAGTCGGTACTCGAGGCAAATCTGAGTTCGATCCCGGTGCGGGTACCGATGAAATTATTAATTTTAAGTTGTAGCTGATTAAGCACGTGGTCAAGTATTGGATGGAAATAATATTTTTAAGATATGTGAAGTTCGCACATCCGCACTGGGGCCGCGTGGTGGACTATGCCTATACCCTCGTTCTGAAAGAAGCCCTAACCCATCAGTGAGATAATGACATTACCTATGAGAATGAATCGTTCTGCTTAATTTTTATATCTATCCTTTAATTGGAACAGACTATCTAACATTGCTTACTCTTGAATTAAACTGTTCAGCGCATTTCATTCCGTCTGGCAGATCCGAAGTACTGAACGCGGAAAGCCTTTAAATAATGAAAAAAAAAATAAGATTCATTATATTATTATAGGTAAAGAGTATGAAACGGAAATAGAAAATAACTTAATAGGTGTTTTTAATGGATGATGAAGATTTCATTCATGATTTAAAAAAAATATAGTGTATTTAATAAATTTAATATAATAAAATGTTCTTTATTTGAAATAACTGTGAAGGAATACTTAACGTGTGTTTTCACCCCTTAATATTTTAAACTTGGTAGCATAACATTAAATTTATTATTTATCACATTATCAATAGACTTTGACTTTCATGACATCGGAAATTAATACCAAATTTATTTATTGTTCTAAGTGAATAGAGCTATATTCCTTATATAATTTGCATGAGAAATGCATTAAATTAATAATTAAAATCATTATACACGCCACCGTACAAATTCACACATCACAATGACAAAATATAAACTTCTTTCTTATTATAGGCAATGAAAACAGTGAAACGGTCCATGCCTGCTTCTAAGATAGGGCGCGCGGTGCGCGACTGGCCTTATGTTACAAATTCGGCATAAGATAAAGTATGCATGCTTTTGGGGTTGCTGGATGACCATTCCTACCCTTATCTTTTCACATTCCTTTTTCCGCCAAAAAAAATTATCATTTATCATTCCATCACCAATTTATCATTTTCTCAAGACGATAAGAAATACGGAAACAATACCGACACTATTGTAAATCTAAACCGGTCAACATATATCCACGGAATCGAAATATAAATACATACGATATCTGGGATGCATTAACATAAAATCGCGCGGGAAATTCATAAATCCGAGACGAGGACCGTTGCCTAGCAACCACTCCATTTATCCATTGCGCGCGGCCATGTTTCTTTCGACGCATAAATACATCGGTGACAGTAGAAAGCGCGGCAAACCAGGATGGTTCAGTTCGTTATAAATCGCGGGGCATCGGAATTAATTATCAACAAATTGTGTCCAACATTTACAAACGGACAGACATTATGCGCATTGCATTAGTTACGGCAATGTGCAATGAAGCTATAAGTTATTAATGTAAACGCCGTATCGTCGCGAACGAAGTAGACATTTATCTCTTGGATGCGACGGGATATCAACGGCCGTGTAAAAGCGGATTCGATACGCATAAGTAACGGACCAGCAGACGGTTCAGCTGATGTTAAGCAATCCCATCGCCCATAGACACACACAACATTCTGCGAATTGTGAGTGCGTTGTCAACCATGTTTCTTGTATAGGATTGGGTTGGGATTAAGGATGTGGAGGAAAAGGAGTGGGAAAAGAAAAGAATAGGTATGGTCATCCGGCAACCCTATATTATACTTTCTGATAAGCATAAATCTATGAGCGTGGCCGCAGAAGTGCAGGAAAAGCTGTGAAAAGGTGGTATGTTCTACCACCTCAATTAAACACAGTTAAGAGAAATGTATCCATAGAAAAAAATAGACAAACAAAAAGAGTTTAAAATGTTGTTTCATGTCCTATCAGTGGACTTTCTGTCATTTTTGATAATACGCATCGGTATTCAAAGCATAGATTTTTTTATAATATAAGAAGTTTAAAAATAAATTGTCTTTATTTTCATTTTAATTATATGATATGTGAAATTTTGAAATTTTGCTAATATTTCCTAACCATTCCAACTAAGCTCCAGCCTTATGCGAGAGTATGGTTCACGACAATAGTCGAATGGCGGGATTTGAACTCTTCATCACGTGATCGAGTGTCCATATCCTCAGCCATCAGTCTATCGGCGTAATTTAATACAAAACTTTCATATAAATATATTTAACGAAGCGTCATAGAAATAAGTTTGTAATTAAACTTATCCTGTAATTTTAAATTGCTACAATTGAAGTACAAGTTTGAACAGTAAAAAAAATCGACCATTACTAAGACCATATTTTTAAAGTACCGATGCATGTTGTTACTACGGGTCCAATAAATTCGAGAACAAACGACGGCAATAAGGAGCGACACCCAATGAAGCATCCATCTTCTGTCAGGCGATGGACCTCATAAAGGGATAGCTTACCATAGACACATTTAACGCTAGAGTGGGGCGTCAAAACCACGCGTGTAAAATAAATAAACATAAATGTGTGAAAAGGAAAGAAAATAAATTTGGCCCTCTATGTTTAACGATACGAACATTTTGTGTGTTTACAATTTTTTCCAATAATTTTAATGATAAAATAAAATTTTCTGCTTAAATATTATTGCATACAATAAACCGATTTTGCTTCACTTATTATTTCACCAGGAGAGATACAATCGTCTTGCAAACAAAACTAAATTAATATGAAGTACCCTTGGCTAGTAGAAGTATTCGTTATATCTTACTACGTCTTGACTTATTAATTTTAAAACGCTGTAATAAAAACATATATACATTTTTTTTAATAGTTGAAATGTAATCATGAAGCAATTTCGATATAGATAAGTTTCCATCATGCACGTAACAAAAAAAATAATCATAAACAACTTTTATCTCTCCATTTCATATCGTGGTTTTTTATGAAAAAGAAGACAAACGAACAGATGGTGATGGCGTTTCCGTCGTCCATAGACACACGCAACATCCAGAGAGTTGTGAGTGCGTTGTCAACTTGGGAAGTTGGATACAATAGATGTACGGGACAGGAGTGGGACAAGAAAAGGGTAGACATCCGACATCCCCAAAAGTCATGCATATTTTATTTTATGCCGACTTTATAAAGGGCGATGGCGATTACCCGGGCGAGCGTGGCCGTAGAAGTGCACCAAATGCCATGAAATGATGTGTATGCTCTACCACCTGCGTTTGTTTCATTGTGTTCGTCTTAGTCGTAAATATTTCCCTATCTTTTATTACTTCTGTATTCCTTTTGTAGAATCTGATGTTTTTGTAGTAAAAAAGTATCTGATTCTTTTTGTAGAAGACTTTAAAAAGGCGTTCTCGGATATTATGGGTGCCCATTGGCGATGATTTTTATTCGACAATGGTTGTTGTCTCCGTTTAGTCAGCTATAATACAAGTTAAGCAGCAGGCAACAACTAGTGTTGCGCCCGCTTGGACGTCTTTTGAACGGAAATCTGAACTCTGAAACCTATTGTTAAAATAAAAATGAACTAAGTTCCTTATAGTATTAGTAATCTCTCAGCCCCGTAAAAATCGGCCGTTTTGGAAGTTACCCAACCCAAACAACAGACAGACAGAGAGATAAAATTCTTTGTCCACTATTATCATATTATTTCCATACAAATTTAAAAAATCGCCATAATTTTGACAACACAAACATACACTTGAATTTAATTCATATGTATTGATCAGGACAATGCCCACTTGCTAAATGTCAAATTATTCTCTTTCTCTCTCTACATTACTAATTTTCCTTTTCTCGCCCGCTCTATAACAACCATACATCTATGCATCTCACGCGTCAAACGCATTCGCATAGTAAACGATAAATCAAGTTCCATACGAGCCGGTAGATAATACGAATAACATTAAAATCGATCATCAAATAAATAACATTTACATAATTCACGGAGATGTGGTACAGAGAGATGAATGACAGACGCCGTATGAAAGCGCGTGCCCGTCGGACCGACATTCGAGTTGTATAAAATTGAATAATGTTTACAGATGTCTCTTTCTTAATGGAATTTATTACTCTATGTACAGAATTGAATGGACTTATGACATCAAATATCTGGCGATAATATCGTCGTAAGAGTCTTACTATTGTGATTATAAATTTTATGGAGAATTAGGCAAACGAGCTGACGGCTCTCCTGGTGTTAAGTGATCACCGCCGCCCATGGACTTCCGCAACACCAGAGGAGTTACAAGAGCGTTGACGGCCTCTGAGATATAATTTGATTTATCTTATTTCAAAAACTCCTTTATAGATTTTGATGGAATTTAATATGGTGGATAATTAAGAATATTAAATAATTTGTTTGATAATGGTGATTCTAGATATTTCGAATTCAATCAAGCAAGATCATAGTAGTATTATAATAAATAACTTGGATTGATTATTTAAAAAAAAACATAAATGTATATTGCATCGAAATGTATATTGTTTTGGACAACACATGGTTATTCTCCAGGGTGAGCACTAAACCATCCTGGGGTGGGCACGGAAATCAAAAAATCATGAACAGTGAATATGGAAATAATTACAATATAATTTTGATCTTCATGCATGAGACATTTTTGTACCGCTTTTGGTCATTGTTTTTTCTTTCATTTAAAATGAAATCTATCAGCGTAAACTCAGTGTTTCAGAAAATATAAACACCTTTATACCCAGAATAGAAACATCCATCTTTAAGACCTTCCTGAAAAGTTGGGTGAGAAACGACCAATATTATAAATATTACAATATTAAACGACTAATATGACTAAGACTAAGATTTATTATAAACTTAGTTTTCATATAATAAATGTTTAATGTTAATTGCTTAAATCAACCCGGATCTAAATTAATAATTTGACTGTCAAACATTCGCGGGCAGCTGTGAAAGCGCGAAAAAACAAATGCAATAAAGACACAATGATCGTGGATGACATCAACAAGATATAATTCGTCGGACAGATGTCCAGCGCCGGATGTCACTGACAAACGCACACAAGCATACTGTCACCCATACATACTGACACCCGTGCGTGCATGCACGGACACACACGCATACAAGTGAGGACATATTAAGTGTAATTGAAGACTTCCCGTCTTCAACACGGCCCATTAGGTGTATATTGATTTTCTTCATTGGCCATTATCTCGATTAGCTTGAACTGATTCAATTGATTACTAGTGTATTTGTCTCAATAAAAAACCCGTTATTACAAAGATACAAAGGTACGATCTTTGTTATCATAAAACGTTAATAAAACGCAGTTACATTGTGAATTATAAGAGAAAGAAAAAAGTTGACAAAAATATACATATAAAAAACAAAGCCAATTACTATGCAGGTCAATAAATAATTATTATACTTTGTGGGATTTATGTTTGTAGAACGCCCTTGTAACACAAGACTTTGGTCTTATAATTAGGGCAGCGTATTTTTAATAAAAAAAAAATAATTACGATCAATATAAATATATACATAAGAGAGAATCATAATATTAAGTTCCGCAAGATTATTTTCAGAGAAAATTACAAACCCCCGTTTTAAAATGCCATAAAAGTGTACTTTAGTGACATATTATTTCTAAAAATTTTATGGGACTTTTAAGAATTTTCAAGTTCATATTACATCCATCTTTAAAATTTATCCTCTTTTTCTCCGTCGTTTAAAAATTGTATAAATGACAGAGTTATGATCGAACATACATAAAAAATAGCAACTTCCAAATTGGGTTCCTTCTCTTTTGAAATCGGTTAAATATCTGACAATCAAACGACACATTACTGCACACCTAGGGCGCTAGTCACTAGGCATGGGCCGTTTCAGTGATTTTTCACTTACTATCGGTTATTTAACGTTCTCTTTGTATGCAACGATAACGTTATATAATCGTTAGCAAGTGAAAAAACAGTGAAACGGCCCATGCCTACTAGTCACCAGTGGTGAACCGTAAGCACGGGTATAAACACGACTGTTGTTCAAAATCCCTTTAAAATAATATCAAACAGTTATTATGAGTACAACGGTAATATAAAAGAACAACGGTAATGATTTTGTAACTTAACACTTCCTAAGATAATGATGATCATGGAAAGTCACCAAAGATATCTCCCGTCAAGTTGAAGCCTTCGTCAACCTATTCTAGGTATTTACTGGCCTGAGCTCATCTTTAATAAGAAGCTCCTAGAGAAATGCCATGAAAGACCGATCATCCATCAGATCATACGTCGTAAATGGAATTGGATTGGCCACACGCCAAGAAGAGACTCCAACCATATTCCTAAGCCGGCCTTAGATTGGATTCCCCAAGGAAAAAGAAAACGTGGCCGTCCTTGACAATCCTGGCGTCGCAGTGTCATGGCAGAAGTGACGAGCATTGGACTGAGAGATGAAGTGAACAGCTCATGATCGGTCGCGATGGAGAACTACTTTTGCCTTCCTTCGGGTTATAGAAAATTAATAATAATAAATGGGAAATATTACAGATAAAAACAAAAATATTTTTTTTTTACTTTAGAGCTGTGGTAGCTCAGTTTCCGGGCGCTCGCCTTCAATTCCGTTTAATCGAGGCGAACCTGAGTTCGATGCCCGGTGCCGGCACCAATGAAATTGTTATTTTTCTAATTGCAATTTTAAGTGCTGATTTACCACGTGCACGTGCGGTGAAGGAAAACATCGTGAGGAAACCTGCATATCTAAGAAACAATATTTATGGGATATGTGCACTCGGCCAATCCGCACTTGGGCCGCGTGGTGGAACCTATAATACACTCTGTCTAGAGGAGGCCTTTGCCCAACAGTGGGATATTTAAAAATAGGCTGTTACTATACTTTTTTTTACTTTAAAGCAAAGACCAGTTGCTTACGCCCGTGCTACAAGTGATATCAGCATTTTATATATCCCTAATGGCGATACCAATCCAAAATCCGGACTCACTGTAGTACTCGACCAGGTTAGTGTTGGCGACAAGGCATTAACCGGCCCAGTTAACCGTCGATTGGAGATAACTCCGATACCGGAGTGAGTCACGTCGGCGCCGTTAGGCTAGAGGTATACGGACATAGGAACAAGCCTGGTGCAAACCGGCCTCGTAGGCGCAACGAAACTAATTAGCGAAGGTTTTTTGGTCTTGTGTTTTAGACGCTTCGTACTGCGGACAAAAGTTTTACTAATAAAGAATTTCAAACAGTGACGAAATAAGAAAATTAACCGACTTCTAAGGATCATCATGGAGATTAATTTTCATAGGAAAGTCCGATCATTTTATTTTAAGATTTTTGTTTTATATTAAGTTGTTGCGCGTTTTATGTTGGCAATACTTTTGTCTTTAACATTTTAGGACGACCATATTCATTTTTGTATCATAATAATTCGTCTAAATCGTTTCACATAAAAAGATGTATGGGTCAAATTTGAAACCTTTCACTTTTCGTGATGTATTCTTTAACTAAAATAGATTTCAATCTAATAATGAATTAATAATATCATTCATTATTACATAATATTAAAATTTATCACATTCATTTAATTTGTAATATTGTAAATAGGTACATTATCAAGGCATTATAGATTCAGAAAATTATTAGACACTAGATTAATATACAAATATATTTTTCCAATAATATTTTTAATCAGTTATAATTTTTGTATAAAAAAATAATCTAATAACTGTTTGCTTCCTTGCAAATCAACCGCAAATTTCCGTACATCTCATAGCGATTATTTTTTACTTTCTGGCAACACTTTGTATTTGTAATTAAGAACATATTTATATAGTCATTTCTTAAATGCCCACACACCTATAGAAACAGTCCCAAAGATCTACATTTACATATTTCAATGTGATTTTATCTGTATTTAATCCGAGTCAATTGCGTAAAAAGGCAGAGCTTTGTGATACCCTGTATTAAATGATTTTCAATAGATAAATAAATGAAATAATTGTTACCAGAACAGTTCTATTTCGATCCATAACAATTAATATCAGACCGGTCCTGCCTGCACTCACACGTAGCATCTTCGAGTACCATTGTGTAACACGTGAATCACGAGACTGACATGACAATGGAGTGGTCAAAGGAACGTTGAACTTCGCCGGACTCACTTTCCGTCAGAATTTCTTTGGACGACATGACTCTCGCGACAGGTGATGGCCCAGACAGCTAGCCAGCAACGAGGTAACAATGTTACAACATGTTAATGTGTTATATTCATTGTATATTTATGTCTGTAATTTTTAATAACTGTTTTGACAAAAAAAATTGCGAACTGTCTAACGCCTTAGACGTGAACGTCCGTTAAAGATTTTTTTTTATTGAAAGGAAGATAATCGAGCGTCAGGCAAAAAGTTCTTTTTTAAATGCATATTATGCATTAATTTGATTTTTTATGGAAAGGAAGACAAACGAGCAGATGGTTGACCTGATGTTAAGCGACCCCGTCGGCCAAAAACACACGGAACATCCGGAGAGGCACGAGTATGTTGTCAACCTGGGAAATTGGATAGAATAGTTTTATTTGGGAAGGACCACCTTGTAATTATATCCTTTGAAATCAGCGAACATACATACAAATAATATAAAAAAATGCAGTCGAATTGGGAATCTCCTCTTTTTTGAAATCGGTTCAAAATAATGTGATTCATAACATAGAAATGTAACATTAACGAAGATTTAGTTTAAACAAGTAATAAAATTAAAAGCACTACAGTTTATTTTATAAATTTACATTTACCAAACAATTTTGACTAGCGTTTTTTACTTTTACTGTGAACATTTTTTATGGGTAAGGAGGCAAACGAGCAGACGGCTCACCTGATGTTAAGTGATCACCGCCGCCCATGGACTCCCGCAACACCAAAGGAGTTACAAGAGCGTTGCCGGCCTTTAAGATAAGAAAAATATCTGTGCATATATATATATATATATGTTTGTTATTCACAGTTTTACTGCTAATTATGAACCAATTTCCAAAATATTTTTTTTAAACGCACTTACTTTGAAATGATACAAATCTGACAATTGAATATCTTTATTACTTTAGTCATCCACGTTATTATATTTTTATATATTTAAAATTTTACCATCCCCTGAAAATTAGTCGCCATAGGCACTAGCCCCGAATGTATAAAGTAATAAATCCGGTACTGCTCTTATACCTTAATACGAGACGTGCATTTTAAGTTTTGTCGTTGAAAGAAAATAACACCACTACAACCTAAAGTATTATTTATTGTTCCTTAAAGTATTCACCTCGAAGATTTATACATTTTTACATTCGCTCGAACCAGTTATTAAAACACGTATTCCGTTCCAAAGTCGGAATGTCCAAAATAGCCGACTCAAAAGACTGGAACCTTTGTCCACGAAGAACTTTCTTAATTTAATCAAATATAAAGAAATTTAAAAAAGGGCTTAGGTATAGGGGGTGGTCAGGAATTTCTACGTTTTCCAGCTTCAAATAATAAGAAATTGTTTTATCAGCGGTATGTGAGCTTGCGTTGTCGTGGTGTAGGAGGATACATCGCTTTGGGTTAAATTTCCGAACTTCGGCAATGACTTGTGGAAAACAAACTATAGTATACTACTCTGCATTAACCGTGCTACGATCTTCGACCACAATTGCTGCAACGCGACCGGTTTTCGCCACAAACGTGCCACCATCTTCTATGAAGTGCTTCGACAGCGAACAACTTTTGTCGGCTTTGTTTCATCTCGGAAGACTCAGGTTGTGGGTTGCTGTTTGGAATCAGGGTCGTAGGCATAAATCTATGATTCGTCATCACTGATAATGTTGTAGACGTGATTTGATTCTCCTCGCTTGAACCTTTGGAGAGTTTTCTTGCATCGTCTGACGCGGGCCGCCTTGATCAACGGAAAACAAATGCCAATCCATCGGCCAACTAGCTTTAATATCTAGCTTTATAAAAACATTTGTTTCCCGATATATCACATGATGATGTTTCAGCATCAGTTGTCTCACAGCAACGATGTTTTCTTCGATAAAGGCAGATTTTGGACGTCCTTCATGACATTTGTCATTAGGTATTTCCCAGGCTGGAATTCTAAATACTAGCGTTCGATAGTCCTCTCACAAAAGAAATTTATCATAAAACACAGATCTAAGCTCCTTAATGTACATAAATACACTTGTGCACTATAATATCTCCTGCGCAGTTGGCTAATCTCAGATTAGATTGGCCGCCGTGGCCGTAATTCGGT
>JAOCPS010769131.1:0-10308 GCA_025505425.1 Graphium colonna
GTAGATCACATACACACACTTCGGCAAATAATCCAAAAGACCGAGGAATATAATCAGCCTCTATGCCTAGCGTATGTAGACTACGAAAAAGCCTTGAACACCATCGAGATCTGGGCTGTTCTAGAAGCCATGCAGAGATGCCAAATTGTTTGTCGATATATTCAAGTGCTGAGACGTCTGTACAAGACCGCAACGATGTCCGTACAAATTCAAGATCGCTCAGCGTGCAATGGAGCGGGCAATGCTCGGGGTTGCTCTGGCAGACAAAATTCGAAACAATGTTATTCGCCAGAGCACTAAAATCACTGACATTGCACGCAAAATTAGTATGCTGAAGTAGAAGTGGGCTGACCATGTCTCCAAACGTACTGGTGGCCCATGGAGCTGACACGTGTTAGAGTGGAGACTACGTTTAGGCATACGTAGCGTAGGACGACCTGAAACACGATGGACTGTTGACTTGAGACAGGTGGCAGGTAGCGGATGGATATGGGCTGCTCAAAACCTGCATAGCTGGCGCGCCTTGGAGACTTATGTTCAGCAGTAAACGGCAATTAGGCTGATGTTGTAATATTTTTATGTTAAGAATTATTTATTTGTAACTGAAAATTGCAGACTCGCCTTTTCAGATTTTTAAATAGATCCTAAGTAGGCATTTACCATATCTTGTCTCTTCATCATCATCTCTGTGTTTGGTCAAAAATATCTTTGCTCTCCTTCACAAATGTTCCAAGCTAGACCATTGGTGGCATCGTCAATATTCTATTTCAAAAAGATCAGGTAAATATACAACTCCCACAAACATTTCACATACCTTAATAAATCTAGAATGATAATACCCTATTTAAAAATACAAAAAAAAAATAAAAGCAGAAGAAATATAAACTAAGTTATTTTAAGATGCAATGTAAAGACAACATCAATAATCAATTAATTTCTCTCGAGAGACGATTGGTCGTTTTCAGTCTCGACGAGAAACGCTGGGATTAAGGCACTAAACACCATCATCCTCACTCCCTTGTTGACACTACACGCTGGTATTGAGAAAGTTCAGCTGTAGACATGGATAATTGAATACATATTTGCAGAATAAGAACAGAAGTGCATAAATGATTGATTCAATGAAGCTGTATCAATTATTTGTGTAGTTATGTATATTCTTATTATGCATTTTTTTTTTGTTTTGAATTTAAAAAAAATCATTTTATTTTGCTAAACATAATAAATAAAATATCTATTTATAACCTCATAACAAGAGCTATTAATAAATTTAATTATTTAATGTGTTAATACTTAACAATAAAGCAGTATTTTCTACAATATTCTAAAATTTTGTCCCTTTATCCAGTTCGACTAATCTCAGAAACGGCCGATGGACGCATTATGGACTGGCAATTATTTTATGATATAATGATAAACTTAGGCTCCTATAAAAAAGTGATTTAAGGTGCCTTAAAGAATGAAACCAATATTAAGATCCTGCAATACTGCAGTCAACAGTTAGTAATGTATTATTGTTTTTTTTAAGTGTCAATATATATAAAAGCATAATGGGTTTTTATATTTTCATTTTTGTTATAACCTTTTATTTTAAATACATGAAAAAAAATTAAGCTTTAATTTTTTTTAATTATTTTATCAGTTGTAGATATTGCCGAACATATTGAAATTTTCATGGGACTTATGATAATTTTTTAAATACATTTCTGAAGTGCAATAATTGTTGACTAAAGATTTTATCTGGTTTAAACAAATACATTTTAGTGGACACAGCGTGGCTGGAGTCGGAAGGAGGAGAGGGGAGGTTCAGAATCCATAACCTACAGATGATCAGGCGCTGCGCCGAGTATCAACACTTTATTTATTTAATTGAAAAATTATTAAAAGCTATGCTTCAAATTTTATTACATAAATACGAAAAAAATCGAGAACTGAGTTAAATTTATTTTTTTCGGATGCAGTGAATATATAATATTTTTTTATTTATTGTATTTAAAATTAAAATATTAAATAAACATGACATTCATGTTAAACCATAAGCAAGTTTTATAGAATTGATCACTATCACGTGTTGTTACATGATAGGCCGCCATGCTCCTAAAGAATTGTTGTTTTATGGAGGATCTCTGTTGTGATGGTACGTTTTATTATTGGTGTCATTTCATTCAACCTAGCTATCGTATTTAACGATTGTTTTATTATTGATTTAGTGTCAAACACTGCAAAATTATTACGGTACATAAGTTTAGTACTTATTCTTACCAAGATAATTACACCTACTTCTATACTACCGATAGTTCTGTATCGTTGTAAAGGTAGGTTAAATAGTCTGTAAATTGACTTATTTTTAATGTTCTTTCCTCAGTTGTAAAATCCTTAAAGTCAAGGGATTATATGGAGAACAGTGTAAGTTGGCAGTTAGTAGTGGTTGCACTTGCTAAATAGTCGTTCGGATTAAGATTTACGTTCAGTCTTTAACGACGTTACGTAATAACAAAGTCGTTTTAATTCATTTAGTTTGTTACGTCATTGTATCCTAGTAGTTAAATGGAGCTTGTATTACAAGACTAAAATCCATTTTGTGCGACTCTTGGTTAAGTGATAAGCAAAATTAATTAGTTATTATTATTTTTTTATTGATACAGCCTACTGCATACTAGCAATATGGATTTATTTGGGACTGTTTAACAAAAACTTGTTATATATTTTTGGAGTCAAAATATCTAAGTATATTCTGAGATTTAACCATGGCTTTTGATTGCGTTCGGCATGAAATTTGGTCAGGAAGTAACATCCTCACGATATAAAAGAAGCCGCATTTAATCCTACGGCCTGAGCCTCTGAGGTCAGAGAGTTGAAGTGAATAGCAAGAGATGCTGCTTGATAAGTATAGGGGTTACCGCAGAGATGTTCTTAGTTTATCTTCTAATTTTGCCAAAAACGGCCGTAAGATTATTTGCTAATTACACTTCTCATTTTTTTGTTAAACGAGGTTTTTTGAATAATTACGACGCAAATAAAAGCCTCTGTATAGTAGCACGTTGATTCAGTTCAAAACAACCTGATGTTAAATAATAAAAAACAATAAAAAAATTACATAAAACCCTGATGTATTTCTAGATGGGGATGCCTCGGACCTAATAGTATTTTAGCAGATGTCAGGCAGATGCCAAGTTAAGTCTCCCATGTTAATAAATTCGTAAATAGACTAAGCTCAGCGACATATAAAGTTAAAGTAAACATAAATACAATGTTTCTCTTTCAAAAAAGATCTATTACGGAAATTAATGAATTTAGTCCCATAATGTACGTTCATAATGATAAATATCAATTTGTATGGCTGCATGTAGATTGAGAATAATTAATAAATATTCTATAAGGCGAAGTGATGAAGAAACTTTTACAAGTAAACCCCAGAAAACGTTAAAAAATATCTGTTAATAAATACAAAAACAAAGTTCGACGCGTGACTTAAATATCACATGTTAGTTTGAAACAATATATTTACTATAAGGGGTACAGTTATAAGAACAAGATGCAATAAAGTGAAAAAATTAAAAAGAAAACCTGAAAGCATTAGAAATAAGATAAGCCATGACTATGATCTAAGAAAAGGGATAGTTCGACCGAAGACTCAAAATTATCGATTCATTGCTGTTCACAAAGTAAGGACCCTTTTTATGACGCCCTTTACGAATTTTGTTAGAGCCTTGTGAGCCTTAGATTTTCTAGATGCTTTAGTAAGCCACAATGCCAACAACGCTTTGAGCCACATTGTACATAGGAAACCAACCCATACAAAACGTTATTTAACTTCTTCTCACCATCATCCTTCACAGTTATCTATCGTGGGTGAATCTTTGTTTCTCTGTTTTCTGTAACGAGCAACACTTGGCTACTGAATTATAATATGTCAAGCAGGTACTGCGAGACAACAAGCTCCCAGTACCACGCCAAAGTCACGGTGACCGAGTGAAGCCAGCCAGCGTAGAGCGAGTACCTGCAGTCTTACCATATGTTATAGGAGTCATAGACAAGATTGGCTTTTGCTACCCAGGTGGCTTGTGATCCGATTATAAACAAAATCGAGTTAAGAAATAAGCACAACTCTGCAAGACATAAAGATACCAATAATAGTTGCTGCGTAGATCAAAACAAAAATTTATAGTCAAGATGAACTTATGCAAGACTGACAAGTGACATAAGGACATCAAACATCTCAGTCCTACCCGTGATCGAGAACGCTGTAACGGGTTTTAGACGCCGGATGATGAAATTCAAAAATAAACCGCGATAAAATCCTTAAAGTTGTTTAATTAAAAATGTCAAATATACTTGTAAGTCTTAGAAATAATCAATTAAAATAATGTTCCATATTTTGTCTTCTTTTTTAAATAAAGTTTTGAAACGCAAATTAAATCACCTTATTTATGGTTTACTTAAATGTTACAATACCCCCTTAAGGAATGATTTACTATTGATTACGTTTTGTTTTTATTAGTTATTAGTTAGGGTTTTAGGAATTGACCTAGTAATTTATCGGTTAAAGTTTTCGTTTTGAATCTTCAATGAAAATACATGATGCTTAATTGTTCCGTGTCCAATGTTCTTCACGCATAAATTTATATACAATTTTTTCTTTCTTATATAAGGTGACATAATTTATTAAGTTCATTTTTATTTTAAGGAACTAATCAAGTAGATGTTAAGTAAAACATATTATCCTTTAATATATAACTGAGTATACTGTATTTCAGTAGCCACTACTATAGGTAAAAAATACTTCTAAATATACAAATAAGTACCCTAGCAGATGATTCGCCACGAAACGTCATAATCGTTACCTTTGGACATAGATAACATGCACAAATATGCTGTTACGTTACCAACCTAGGAGATGGGGCCATCGGATACAAAGCGATAGGAGCATCTTAAGAAAAATAATAGGATGATACCAATGTTGTGTTAGGCGGTGGTACCTTAGACTGATTAGTCCAGCATGAGCTTGTACTTTACATGTGCAGAACATGATGCAAACATTGTACTGCGATTAAAAAAAAATATTTTTTATAGAACGAACCAACTTTTATCGATGGCACAGACCCGGCAAAAGGTACTCCAGACAAATAAAAGAGATAAAATCCTAATAATTCATCCAAAGAAAATATATCTCATCATCTCTTATTTTTATTTCTACCTATTTACATGTGCAATCACAGATAAAAAATGTACATAGAAATGGTTTAAATTGCATATGAAATTAAATGCTATGGGGAACTTGGGTGTTATATTGAAATTAAGCCGGATAATATTTTTGTTATTTTGGCTGACACTAATGATTTCTTTAAATAGGTAAATGTTTTATTTATATTAACTTTAATGAAATAAATAATAATTTTATTAAATCATCAAATATATTATTCAAGTTTTTTATGAAAATAGTTTTACACTCTTTTAAAATTTCTAGATAGCTACCAAACACACCGAATGTTATTCTAAGTATCTGTAAGTCATTTAGCTTAAGCTTAAGGAACCTTAGCTAACCTAGCAGGAAAAATGGAATAAAGGGCATAAGGAACTATAACGGAGCATAACCCGACATCGATGATATTTTAGTTCCGAATTTTTAAAAATTTGAAGGTTTTATATTTGTGGGATGATAAAAAGGGAAAAGTTCGCGATAAATTATATTACCTGATAAGTCAGTTTTAAAAAATAAAAAAGTAGTTATCAATATCACTATATTATTTTACAAATCGGTTGGTATTCTTACAAGCTAATCGGTTAGTATAGTAAAACGTTAAAACGTAAACTTTATCGCATCCATAAAACTTGGAGTGCCAAAATAAAACTTTACAGCTGCCAACATTTGTAATAAAACTTATAACCTCTCAGTTATCAGCTACTTTTATTTCACCTGCAATACCTTGAGTCTTACTCAACATATTGTACTGATCATTTAAATTATCTTTAAATGTAAAATATATTTATCAAATTAAATTCATAAATATAAAACACCAACTAACTATAATTTGTAGCAACACCTGACGGACGTTACTTCAGTTGTTGTAATAATTCAAGAGAGATATTTTATCGCACATTCAAAATCAGTTTTAATATTTATAGAGAATTTTAAAGTATTATATATACTAGAGCCATTTTTTAAGATCTCAATGTTTTTTTGGACACTATGCCAAAGTGACTGACCGAGCACCGTCGTAATTAAGATGGTCATGATTCCCTGAATTAAAATAACATATTGACTTTAACACTCTTGCACATACCTTTTAACTATTGTATCAAGGTAGTGTAAAAGTGAGCACCCGTTTCATGATTATTCAGGGTAAAACTGCATGACAGTTAAACAATATGACACTTGCTCTCATCCCAAAACAGAATAATGATTTTCGAGGAAAACTGAAAACAAATAATTACACAGTAACGGTTATTAATATATTCATACAAAACAAACGGTATGAGGACACATGCTTAATAAATTAAAAAAAAACATTCGAGTGGAATTTTATTGCGGTAAATATTAAGTTTTATTTTGTAGTTCTATGCTCATATAAAACCTTAATAAAATCAACATATTGGCTGCGACCTATAATTACTATATATTCACATCATACAACACTTTCGACTAGAAGAAAGGGACCATCTATCCACCAACAATTAAAAGATGTTTTTTGGTTTTACAGTTATGTAATCTCGAACCGATTATTATGTGCAAGGACATTATTTTTTACCCTTGAAACGTCTTTAACATTACCTTGCAATAAAGATTCATTAAATGTTAACATATTAAGAAGTTAATAAAAGTGATTGCCTAAATAAAAACTATTGCTGTTTTCTAGCTTTCTTATTCACTTTTCGTTACGCAAAAAACAAATAAAGCCTGACGGGAAATATACATACGTAGGGGAGAATTAAATTGTTTTCTGTAAGCGAGTGCCAAGAATCTTCTTCCTCCACACAACTGATCTTAAGCTGCTTGGAATATTTGTACTACTAGCTTACAATAAATTGTAAACAAAATATAGTCCTGTTCTCGAAACGCAATAAAATTAAGGCAAAGAATCCTACATTGAGCAATACATATGTGCCTACCATACCTGTGAAATATTCTATAGACACTTATTATATTATCTTTTGTACTAAATTTTAACTTTATCATTTATTATTCATAAATATAAAATAAAACAACTCTATGGATTTTCGCACTTTATTATTTATATTATCACCCGATAATAATTGGAAGCATAACATTTGCAGTTTGTGAATATACATATGTAAAAGGACCCAATAAATCCCGGCTAAATAACACCCGTCACTGACAAGAATAATTCGCGAGATAATTGAAATAAAGAAACATCCAAACTTTATTTATGAGGATGATTGATTGATACAATTTGTTTGGGACCCCATTATAAACGAAATTATTGTTATGAAGTTAAAATTCAAAGACACCACTTGTAGTGGTTTAGGCACTGCAACCACTTTTTATGCTCTCAAACTGACGATATCTAAGACAAACAAGTGATATCTGGACGTGAAACATCTCAGTGCTACGCATCATAATAAATGCTGTAAAGTATTCAAATGACAATATTGACACAATTGTATGCAACATGTGTTTCGTTGTTTTGACTTTAAAAATATACTTATGAGCCAATTATACAAAAAATAAATTAAAGTACAAATCAGAAGCTAGATATTTTAAAATAAAAAATAATCATTACTAACGGAGTTATGCTCGAATATTCATAAAAAATGGAAACATCTAAATTGAGAACCAAGAGAAGATTGAGAAAATCATTCTTTGACGTTGATCCAAAATAAAGCGCGGTAGATCCGTAGCGATAATTTAAAATCTTTAAACTGGTGGCAGGAAGGTTTTGTCACTGTAAACTTTGGATCAATAATATCAAATACGTCGGAAAGAATAAAGCTTCACTTGCAATTGGAGGGCTTGTGTCGAATTTGTCTATTTTGACAGCACCAACGTGCAGGCGTTTCACGATGCGTAAATTTACATTTAAAAGTTGTTAAAATTAAAAGTATTTACATGCAAAAAGTATGAAATACCGTCATTCAATAGTAAATGTTTCATACTTTTGGCGAGTAAATACTGTGTAAGACTAGATAGAATTAAATTACAATAAAAATAAATTTTTAAATTGTAGACCAAACCATTGACAAATATCAACAATATTTGACAATAGTCTTGTAAAGTATATAACAGTTTTATGAAATAGTTATTTTCTTTTTTCGTTTTATTGATGATCTGTGTTGCTGAGCATTTGTGTTGCAGTTTTGTATTTGCTACAAAAGAAAAGAAACCTAATTTAACCCAATAAAATATTTCATCAGATACCTGCTTCAATTTATTGAACGTAACATCGTTCAAGAAACTTAATTGTTCATGTATTTTATGTGTACTATCTTTAAGGTAAAATAAGGTACTTTTACGTGTATATTATAATATATCTCAATTAGAATTATGGATTAATCATCAAAATATATTAAAAGAAAAACCGATTATTTATTTTTCATGTCCTAATATTGGCGCACACACACACTTAATCTATATACTTGTATATATTAGTATAATTTTAAGAAGTATTTAAATCTTGTATTGAATAACACCACATAGGTGTGTGGTATATTGTTAAGAATACAAAGAGTAAGCCTACTAGTTGTATTGCTTGCATGCTGTCTATTTGTGGGCCGATTTTGTTTTGTAGAATAGATCGTTACAATTTGTGTAAAACAGAGAGTATATTTATTAGGTAAAGTCTCAAAGCTGGCAGAGCATAACATCTTTTCACAGCTTTTTCTGCACTTCTACGGCCGTGCTTGCCCAGGGTAGTACCACCGACCTGCATTCAGTCGGCATAAAATAAATTATGCATGCCTTTTGGGGATACCGGATGTCCATGTCTACCCTTTTCTTTTCCTATTCCTATCCCCTCCAAATCTTTAATCCCGACCCAATCCTACCCAACGAACCTATTCTATCCAATATCCCAGGTTGACAACGTGCTCCCAACTCTCCGAATGTTGCGAGTGTCTATGGGTGACGGGATCGCTTACCATCAGGTGAACCGTCTGCTCGTTTGTTTTCCTTTCCATAAAAAAAAGTAGTAAAATGTTCGAATCGTACCATTACTTTGATGTTTATCCCGAAGAGAAATCATTTTGAATATTTTTGTTATTGGTTTGAAAAGCAGTCGTGCTCCTATTTTTAGTGGTTCATTCTGCATATGCCAATAGAACAGACGCTCTTTTATGAGTTAAAATTTGTAATAATTTTGTAATTGCATCTTTATTTGTGAGTCCGTTTTTGTCGGCATCTATAGTAATTTTCTCGACATCCTTAAATCAAGTCATGCAACCCTGTAGCATAGAGGTTTATATAAAACTTTGTGACGCAACATATAATTTCTTTACTTGATTTGGTTTTTTTTTTGTGAACTTGTTGCAAGCTTTTTTTTTTAAAAAAAAATGTGGGTAAGTGGATTCTTATAGCCTTTTTTAATGCTTATGTGGCTTGTTGAGCTCCTTCCTATATTTTTTGAAAGCTATACTATTATATGCTGCTTTTATATCGATATACAAGTTTGTTTTAATAGAAAAGACATTTCTTTATTAATTTTTTCTGATTTATTTTCAGTTTCGAGAAGATTGGTCCGTAGTTAAAGAAAAATTTTAGTAGTTTCTCTATAAAAGTGGCTGGTTACTTAGCTTTTGTTTGTTGTTTTTGATCTCATGCTCTTTTTTATATAAAGTTCAATCTAGGAATGAAGTTGCTCTTACTAATCGATGATCAGACGGGAAATTTACTTTGTTCAAGACGTGAATTTTTGGAGCTAATTTGATATGATGTAGTCCAGTTAGTATATTGTTATTTTGCCCGGCGAGATACAGATCCACTTTTGACTATTTTTTTTCTTAAAATGAGTATTTAAAATCAATAGTTTATGTTTAAAAGCATGTTGGACTAATCTTTTTCCGCTTTTGTTTACTTTTCCATAATCAAATTTTCCCATTATAAGCTATTCATTATTTTGAGGTAGACTGATTTTTGCAATGAAATCCCCTATAACCAAGGTGTTTTTGTAAATTCTTATTACATTTAGTGCATCTTGTAGCGTTTTGTAAAAAAACATGTCTTCAACGATCGAATCTAGCGTTGGTACGTTATACTTTAATGATAGCTTAATTTATATCATTGATTTTTAATTGTAGTAGTGCAACTTTCTTTGACATCCCATAAAAATGAATAAAATTCGTATTATGCTTTCT
>JAOCPS010769351.1:0-10306 GCA_025505425.1 Graphium colonna
GATGAAGCGCGATGTTCATTTCAGCGCCGCCTCATAACAAAACAAACGAAAATCGGCCCCGGCGTGAACGTGTTAAAAAATGGTGATTTCTGACAATACATGAACAATTTTAGAGCCTAAAAGAATTTTAGATAAACTTGCAGTGCAGATGAGAAAAATATATCAGAAAATCATTTTGGGGATACTCACAGGACTTTTCTCGCAATATATTCCAGAATAATGACGATCGTCGTCTACATTACAAACACATTGGCCACACACGCATTTACCGTGTCCGCTGCAGATTTTTCCATCTGAAAGTAGGAATAACTTTAATATTCGTCTCTTTATACCCACGCCAATTTTTTCCCAGAGAAACCAACAGTACTTATCAAATTTTACAGACACACTTGAATTTTCTGCAAAACTAATATTTGTTAAATTATTATTTGGAAAGATGAATTGAAATGATTAACTTACTTGGAGCCCTGCACGGCGCCTCGTCCTTCAAACACTGGCACGCGGGTCCCGTGTACTCGGGCTTACAGGCGCACTTGCCGCACACACATTCACCGTGATCTCTTCCGGAACACAGCTCGCCCTTGTTCATGTCGCACGTGAAATTGTCGCACTCGCAGAACGGGCCAGAGATCACCTGTTGAGAGTAGAATTACTATCTATAGTGTGTTTTCAAATGAGTAGTTTATTATTGATATACTAGCTGACCCGGCAAATGTTCTTTTATCATATAAATTATTGATAATAGAAAAATAAAAAGTGATCAATTATCAACACCATAATTCATCAGTTATCGTCACCATGGTTTAAAAATTATCAAATTATTAATATGCTGTTTAAAAAGTAAGGGTTGCTAACAAAAGGGTGAAAATTTAAGATTGTTTTTATTTTAATGCCACATTGCAAAAAAATTATAATCAAAAATTTATCCTGAAAATAAAAAAAAAATCTTAGAGTGGCCCTTACTACTTATAAATATAAATATGCATAAAAAAATTCATAAAAAGCGGTTAAGCCATTTCGGAGTATAGCTACTTTATTGCAAGTACGACAAAAAATTGGAAAAGTGGCAAAGCAAGCAAATCTTACGCTAATGTAACTAAATACATAAAATAAATTGAAAAAAAGTATGTCTGCATATAACTTTAGAACAGCTACTAACTACTGTTTGGTTAATTCTTATCTTATTTTATTTTTTGGTTAGGTTTGTATGTAAGGAAATTACATGAAAATGTTATTTAGATATTGACATCCGACTTTGTAAAGTTCAAGTTAACAGTTCTTCTCTATATTAATATTGTAGGTAAAATTATTAAATGAGGAAATTTATATGCTGCTGGCATATAAATTATAATTTAATAATAGAGGCCTTGGATCATCAAGAACATGTCAGTTAAACCTTGAGTGGATTATCCAATTTGTTACACTCGCACACTCTCCATATGCAGGGGCCTCAATTAGAGCACAGGAGGTCAGTAGAAACATTTACACAACAAAAGTTGTCACACTCAGCTTTAGCGGATCAGCCAACTTGTGACACTTACACACCCCGCATATACAGGCACCTCTATTAGAGTCCAGGCACTATAAGCATTGCCACATAAACAGTATAATGTCACACTAACCTTGAGCGGATCATCCAACTTATTACACTCGCACACCCCGCATATACAGGCTCCTCTGTTGGAGCACAGGGGTCCACTGGAAGCGTTGGCAGGCCGGCAGCCCCTCTCCTGCTCCAAAGACGCGCCGCCGTGCGCCGAGCACTCGCACCCTTTGCCGAAGCGGCCCGCGTTGCACACGCACACTCCGCACGCCGATATGCCCTGACCGCTGCACACCAGCGGACTGTCACTGTACGCCTACAAAGGTTATTAACATGAGATCTTGAAACAACTTCTATGATAAATGTTTTGCAGTTATATTGATTTAAAATATAAACTATTTGACCAATTTTCCATCAGACCATCAAAATTTATATTGGAATACTTTGAAAATACATCCTTTAAAATAGATAAATCGGATGGTAACTCTCGGAGACATCAGTAAACACACATAAATAAGACACCTACAGTCAAACGCCTCCTACTTTTCTTGCAATCGGTTAAAAATTGGTTTAGTGCTCTGTTTTTTTTTATTCAAAATAACTAAAAAAATTACATCGCGAAAGTTCACTTCTAAGGAGTTTTTTAACTTAGTATAAAAATTATACTCGTTTTCAATGTGATAAATGTATTGTAAATTATGATAATGCTGGGCGGTCTCCTAATCTTATAAAAATATCTCTCTTTATAAAAAACCCAATAATTTGGTTGGAATTAAAATAATCATAAGTCGTTTCTATAAAGCAAATATGAATAAGGATATAAGGCCGGCAACACTCTTGTAATTCCTCTGGTGTTGCGGGAATCCATGGGCGGCGGTGATCACTTAACATCAGGTGAGCTGCCTGCTCGTTTGCCTCCTGCTCTATAAAATAAAAAAAGAATAGGTTAGAACTAAGAAATACCTAAAATTCTTTTCTCCAATAAATGGAGAAAACTAAAACATATTCATACTTAACATTCAATTCATCCAGCTAACATCATAATAGTACAGGTAAAACTCGTTTTATAAAGCTTTAAATTTAACAATTAGACAAATTGTCGAAAAAATTGATCTCAGCACTTATGTATTTTATGCATATTTTTAATTTAAATTTATAATTAGAAATAAAGACTATTCGTGAAAAACTAAATTTGGTATCTACCAATGCAAAAGTTTTACATTTAAATACAACATTTTACATTTAAAACTTTTTGTTTTTTTATGTATTTTATTAAATATGTATTTTATTAAACATTCTCATTAAATTAGTTTTTCAGGTCCCTTATATAATATATAATTTAGTTTAAAACCGATATAAAAATATTAAAAAAAGAAAAGAGAATTTTATGACAGAGAGAAATTTATTTTAGAGTATTTCATTATGAAGAAAAAGGTCCTTTTTTTACTTACATGATGTCCAGGATGTTCGCAGGGGCAGTCACATACCATCTCCAATTCCACAGTGAGACTCTCGGACATACCAACTGGGTAAATCGTGAACACTTCCTTCCACTTGCTGGGGTCCTTGGGGCATTCTTTGAGTGTTATTTCAGCTGTAAACTCGACGACATCGCCCACCTTAAAATTTATAATACTGTTGTTATTATCAATAAAAAAATTCAAATATGATAATCCCAATAATAAAATATATCAACTGATAAATAATATTATTATGAGTAAAATCATGGTATTTACTGATGACCCAAAAAAATTTAAAACACTATATTAGTCTCCATTATGAACAAACAGGTAATTTAAGCATATTTATTAGTTTTCGTAACTGTACCGACCTTCAGACCATCACATGTGTTTGTCTGCATAACATTGTCCTTGCTGCCAAGACATGATGAGTAATACACTAGCTGCACAGCGTCACTAGAAGTATGTTTCATTTCCACCGTTGATGTTATTTTCTGTAAATAAAATATGATTATGTCAGGTGGTGGCTATTGGTAACCATTTATTTAAGCATGGAAATATTTAAAATATTACTAATATAATCTTAATGTTGATGCGGTTAGTTTTTCTTCACAAAATAATCATAGAACACAATTCATTCCAAATTATTTCTCTGTCTCTATTTGTATAAACCATAATAAAAATTTGTACAATTCTTTCTATGATTCCCTCAATGATCACACACTGTACAGGACTGTTATTAATATAGTTAATGCAATGATAATAAGGCTTTTTTTCTCTGTTTATGTAATTAATTGTGAAATGATTGATTAAAAAAAATTAAACTTACATTATATTGTTCCCTAACAAGGTCCACTACATTGTCTGAATCCTCACTGAGGATTCCACTGCTGGAACCCTGAATATGCTTGCTGAGCTGCTCATAAACACTGATCTGTTCGGATGTTACGGCGAAAATCACGTTGATAGCATGCTCCTTTACCTATACAAAAAAAAAACACACATCAATTGAAAAACGTAATATGATTACTTCCAACTAACATGTACCTTTGAAATAGTACTATTCAATATGAATAAAAAATTCTGTTTGCGACATTATGCTTTTATTGAACTTAACTTACCTTAAGATTTATTTGTGAAATACTTGGATAATCTTGAATGGTTGAATGAGTATATGCATTATTTTCCATATGGCACTCTCCATCATTGGGTTGTACAATACCACCAAGCTGTAAATAAACAAAAATACCGTTATAGGATTATGATTTATGATAATTAATGTCAATAATTTAAAAGTATATTAAAACCTGCTATCCTTGATTAGATACAAGAAAGAAAAGTACAATCATATTTTAATATACAAGTTGTTGCCCATGGTATTACCCACATGGAAATTTCCATATTAAGAGTTTTTTATTATTATGAAACCACCAAAGACCTGTCAATCTAATGGTCAATTAACGACGCCATAATATTGGTATTTAATTGATGACTTGCTTGTTGGATTTTCTATTTTTTTTTTTATACAAAACTTACCCTGAACAAAGTAATGTTACCCTGAACAACCAAGTTTCTGAGTTTTAGCTGGACTGACAGCAATTCATTCTACAGCTATTTATTGCATTAATGAAGTAAATGTAAACACAATAATACTGAATAATATATTGTCGCTCATCGCATTTTATTAGCATTGGTAAGAGGCAAGAGACTAATAAAATTTGCGATACCATTAATTTTATCACACAGCTATATTATTTAGTTATGCATTACAACAATGTAGATGATAATAAGAGGGCTTTGTTTGGGTATATTACATATAAATAGATTATAATCAGCAAATTGATTTGGTGGAAATATCAATAACCTTGGTGGCAAAAACTGTCAAAGCTGAGGATACTTAATAACTTTTATAAAAACTTTTAATAGATTCATTTTATGTATTACAATCTAGAGTCTAAAGTCTAGATTCATACAGCTTAATTATGCCAGAAATAAGTTTTTGTTCATAACTTGTTCTTAATATACAACTTCCAATCTACTTTCTCATTTAAAATATGTGAATTTCAAATTAGTACATTATAACTTTATGTCTAATCTAGGGTAGATTTTTATTTTATAACATTTGAATTTAGAACATTTTCTTTTTTCTTACCTTTCCGTCACCGGCGTAATGGAAGCCCGCGTCAGTGGAGAACACCAATAGGCGTCGCGCCTTTTCCCGCCATCCGATCTCGCGCTGGCACACGATCGCCTGCATGATGGCGTCGAAACCGCCCTCCGGCGCGTCTAAATTGCCCGACACGTCAGCGCCGGCCACCGCTTTCTGTTGTTAAAATTAATTTGGCATTAAAAGATTTTTTTTTACAATGTTTTCCTTTATAAACGCTTATTTGGATATTCTAGGCGGAGAGATATTTTTGGTAAAAATCTATTTGATAAAAAAGCGACAGTAAAAATAGGACAGCAAGTGATAGAGATAGATTACATACTCCAGCCCTTAGAAAATGTGTCAAAGGACATGGTGTAATCATACCATTGTTTTATTTATATAATTATGTTACTCATTTCACACATCTGTGTTAATTTGATGAACAATTTTTATTCCTATAAATTATCTAAAACTAAATTTTCTAGACTACTTATCCTAGTTAGTTTTAGTTCTGACGCGTGTTAATTGCACACTCACTTTTTACAGTATTTATTGAAAAAGAAAATTATAACCGGATTTTTCAGATCAGTCCAGATGTCCACCCAAAATTTAAAGACTTTTTAACAGTAACTTGGACTAAATATTACATAACACGGAGGATGTGATGTTTGACCTACAATCTTTAAAATGTTGCCCTACTTAATACGAGTGCTTTGCAACACGTTTATCAGTTTCGGATTATGCAATAAAAGCTGCAGTCACCTGAATTGTCGCGTCTTATATCTTTAAGAATGAAATTGCAATTAACCTAGTGATAACAAGAATAAGTTTGCCAAACATTGCAAAACCGATAACACGATTTGTATGGAGAGAGATTAATATGAAATTTGTATATTATAATGGTATGGTGTGACTTTTGATCGCCTTCAAAAATCGATGAGATTCTCAATTATAGTGATTATTTTAGTATGTTCGCGCGTAACTCTGTCTTTTATACTTAGATTTGAAAAAAAAAATCTTTTTTTTTATCTATAAAATACATTTCCGAATTGATCCAATAAAATATTAAGAAAAATCGTCAAGTTGTTTGTTTTCATATTAAACAAATGAAAAAATATATATCATGAAAGTAAACTTCTAAAGCGTTTGCAATTGGTTTTTTGTAATTTTCTGTGAAAATTATCTTGTTTATATAAATTTTATCGAAAAAAATAACTAAACCGTTTCACATGAAAATTCGTAAAAAATAACATTTCGTGTTCAATTGAGAACATCCGCATTATTGGATTAGGAAAAAGCACTTACATCGAAGAAGTCCGTATCGTTGCTAAGGGACATCTGGTTCTTAAAACCGTATGGTGCGGCACATCCGTCGCAAGGGGAAATCAAACTGAAAACAACACACGTGTGATCAATTGTATAATAATAAACAAACAACATAATTATCTATAATGATATAACGGAGTAATTATTATTATTCAGCTGTTTTACTCGATATTCAAAAATCGTGTTAATTTATAGCTAAAACTATTATTGTCGTTAGAGCTTGTTTTTTACTGCTAATATTTCTGAAAATTAACCCTGGTTGAAATTTTGTATTTTTATTAATTCAATACAAAAATATAATAAAACATAACTGACAGTTTCAAATCATAAAATAGTAATAATAAATTGTTTATTACGTTCCACAACTAAATGCATAAACAACAGATTAAATTAACTAAACTAACAATCATTTTAGAAAGCAATTAAAATATAAATAGTCGTGGATCACTAGTGCCTGCAATAGGTATTCATAAGCCCGTAAGGCGCAAGACACCAGGTAACCACCCTAGTTATTTTAACCACTATAGTTTATTTGCGAATATTTTCACGAAATATATACTGTTTGATCTAAAATGGAATGATCAAAAGTAAATCAGATATTATTCTATTAAATTATTAAAGATATGAAATACCTACAATTTATTATCAAAAGCAAAAACGCCCGAACGCTATATACAAACATAGGAAACTTCTCATTTCTTATTTGAAGATAAATTAAAAATCACAAAATAAAAATCGTAATAATTTAATGAATTAAAGAAACTTTTAACTTAATTTGATAATACTATACATCGACAATTTCGTAAAATTATTGTACAGTACAACAACAAAAACCTTGCCATAATGAGTGCGTTATGGGACTTTAGTATAATAACGGGAAAAAGGTCCATAACACTACATAACACAAGCATTTTGTCAGAAATATAATGTGATTCATATTTGATTCGTTACGAATTTATTTATAATGACGCCCTTGGCATAAATAATTAAATTGTGTCGTAAATGTTGACCCATTTAGAATAAAAAAAAAAAACAAAAACAATCAAAAAAAAAATATATCAATAAAATAATAAATCAGTTTATAATATTATCAGTGTCCACTATTATTATTTTTTTTAGTTATAACAATATAATCAAATACGCAGTAAATATAAATCCGTTTAAAACAGCACAAACATAATTTATTGCCAAGTAATGGGTCAAATTAAGACGGCATTCTTAAATTATTATATATGTGTAGATAATGCGTGTCTTAAGGTATATTTTCTTAAATTGTTACAAAAAAATATATCAGTCACAATTCTCAGTATATATTAGGTTTTTAATGTTACCTTTAGGGAAACTATACTAAAATCAACAAAACAAAATTAATTTTCAAAGAATAATCAGAACGTTACTTACTTTTTCGGTACGGTAGACACGTAGGGCATGACCAGCTTGTCGACGAATGAACCAAAACCGATTCTGAAGTTTGAAGTTATGTTCCTCATTGTGCTCGAGAGCAGACTGCCGAGCGTACTCAATTTGTCTTTGTCGTTCTTCATAGATCTACTCAGGTCCATAAGATAGTACAGATCGACTGGATAGTCCTGGGCTTGGGCGTACGAGAACGTCATCTTTTGCATCTGGTCTAAAATGAGAACATATGATATAATCCAATAGCATAATAACACAGAGTGCATCTATAAAAAATTTCTTAAACTATTTATAATTCAAATACCCTACACACATTCTTTTTCAATAAAGAACACAGCACTAAGAGACAAAAATAATGTTTCTATAGTAAATAACAGTTTTTTTGTCTTTCTTTTTTATGTATTATTGTTCTTACATTCCCTTTTTCTCGGGCGTTATATAACGCGTGCTTAAAATTTTGCTTACAGAGAACTTTCACCCAAAAGATTGCCATTCTCAATTGCCAAGTTACTTACTCATTCTCAGCTGCATTTTAACTCTTTGCGGTTTGATCTGGACCAAGTTCTCGCCGAATCCTGCGCCACCTCCGCCTCCCGCGTACCCACTGCCGCCCGCAAATCCACTGCCTCCTTTGAAACTAGTGCTGCTGAATGATTCCTCGTAAAATGATGACTCCATGCCCCCACCCATGCGTCCTCTCGCTGAAATTTTGCGAATTATTTAAAAGGTGGTAGAGCATAACATCTTTCCACAGCTTTTCCTGCACGTCTACGGCCGTGTTAGCTCGGGGAAGTAACACCGCCCTTCACAAAGTCGGCATAAAATAAAGTATGCATGAGTTTTGGAGATGCTGGATAGCCATGTCTACCCTTTTCTTTTCCTACTCTTTTCCCCTCCAAATCCTGAATCCTGACCCCACCCTATCCAATAAACCGGATGTTGCATCTGTCTAGGGCCGACGGGATCGCTTACCATCAGGTGAGCCGTCTGCTCGTTCGTCTTCCTTTCCATAATAAAAAAAGAAATGTTTTTTAGATGTTTTATAAATTCATTGTGGCACAAAGGATTATATTCGTCAGATACAACATATCCGCCTTGGTTTTAGGCATGAAGGTTTTACAAGTAATTAATCGAGACAAACGTTAATTATTAAATCGAGATAAACGTTTATTAGGAGGAGCTGGGAACAGCTACTTTTAGTAAGTATCCAAAAAAATTATGAACATAGAGGTCTGACTTATTAGATAAGAAAATAGACGGCTACTTAAAATTGGACTGAAAAGAAAAGTTACGAGTTGAAAGATGAAGGTTTAAGTTATTCAAGAATTTAATTTCCCCAGGATTCGAACACTATTCAACTTTGAAAGCATGTGCTAGAATACACAGGCAGGCACTAATCACTATTACAAACACTTTCCTCTACCAACAACTTCAATACACAGTCGAAATCTGTTTACAATTAACGTGAATCACCTCTAGTCAGTTCCTTGTTGAACATAGGATCGATCGAGCGTTGGTTATCCGGATTGAATATGTAGGCCTCGTCGCAGCCTGCCGTGCCGCCCTCCATGGCGGGGTTGAAGCACCGGGGTCCATTGAATTCCGGGGCAAAGCACCAAGCGCAGCTGGCCGTCCTTATGCAGTCGCTGCACGTCGTCTTGCTGGAGCACGGGTTCTGAGCGAGCAGTTGTTCCGCGCGTTGGGCCCAACACGCGCCAAACAGGCTCGCCCACAGACAAAGTAGGAGACTAGATCGTTGCGCGAACATTTTATATTCGTTTCGTTTTCTTATTTCGATTGATCTGTAATAATAACAAGAGTTATTAAACTCTATAAACCGCTTACATATAGTTCAGAATACTCACTCAAGAACTGAGAACTAAGACCAAAAAGAACTTAACATTTTTATTGTACACTACATTCATAAGTATAAAATATGGCTAACGTTGTTATGTGCAATTCAACACAAAAAATACTGTTCACATATAAAATAAGGTCATAAAAAGTATGAAACTGACGTTAATATAATGTTTCTGGAACTTTATTAGCGATTCTTTTCATCGCACGCACACATCAATATGTGATGATTTCAGAATATGAATCATTGATTGGCGGTAAACAATTATCTATGACTAATTATGTTATTGTTGCATCCGCAAAAGATTTAATAAATTACGTGAAAATGTGTTTTCTCTACGTTTTTCTAAAATAATGAAATATTTTTCTCAATTGCTCATATTCTTTATTAACTTTCTTTTAAACGCCTTTTAAACAAACTAATTGTCACGTGAGACTTCATCCGCCAAATATTTAGTCACGTTTTAATAAGAAAAGCCTATTTTGTTTTTGAGACTTACGCGAATATTAGACATTTTTAAATAATACAACTTTACGGATTTTATCGCGGTTTAT
>JAOCPS010769462.1:0-10306 GCA_025505425.1 Graphium colonna
CTCCTACTTCACGCCTGTGTTCTGTGAGGTCGTGGTACTTACCCGGTTCGAACCGTGCCCTCGGCAGCACCATAAAGCTGCTGCTGGTTCTACCACCGAAAAACCTACACTACACTCTACACCGAAAAACACCTGTTACTTAGATGAGTTATAAAAGTATAAACACAACATACAAACTTTAATTTTACTAATATTATAAATATGAAAGGACAATGCTTATTTTTATATGGCATACTGTACAGAGTTGAATTAAGTTCAAAAATTTGTTTTTGGAGACTAAATTATATATACTCCAGCGAAGTTATTTTGGTGAAGAAAACCCGGGTTTCGGAGATATAAGACAAAATCGATTCATAGCAAATAGTATTTATTGCATTATACATCTCTATGGGTGCATTTAGACCAAACGAACCTAGAGCTGAAGCTAGAACAAGAGCATTCATAAAGATGTTTAGATTAGGCGAACGAATTTCGACGATTTTCGAGAAATATCGAGTGTTGCCTTCATCATTTTATCCTCAGAATGAAAAGGCTTGTTTTAGAGTTGTAAATATTTATATAGTTTTCAGAATACAGATTCCACATATATTTATGATTTTGGTATGCTCCTATCATTAACACACATTTCTCTCGAAATCACTCCATATCGTTAGAACACTAGAACGCTTTGATGAGACCGCTCAAGGGAGCGAGCAAGTCGGAACACGCAAGAACGTTCTGTGGAACAGTTCGTGCGCTCTAGCGCCGTTTACATCAAGCGAGCATTATTAAAATATTCCATAGACTCTGCGAACGCAGACAGAACAACGAAAGAATGTTCTACATCTGTTTAAACTAAAATAATTTGATAGAGTGGGTAAAGAATGAGCATTCGCTTGTTTGGTCTAAATGCAGCCTATGACAGATTGTGTAAACGTCATGTAGACCGTTAGCTCCTGAGATTAGCGCGTTCAACCAAACAAAAAATCCCCCAACTGTATAATAGTACCTTCCGCAATACTCTTGGCCGCATAAGAGAAGGCGAGAGTAGGCTGCAAGTGCGCGAAGGTGGCGCTAAAGCCGGCGGCAGAGGTGGAGCGCAGCACGTTGAAGAGCGCGGGCACGGCGGCTGGCAGGATGGGCCCGCGCAGCTCGATCGAGTAGTACTTCTTGCCGTCCACGTGCACCGTGTTCTCGCGGAACTATATTATATATAGAACATTACAAATAGCTATTTCTCAAAGATGCTTGGAAATGTGAGCATTATTTTGACTATCTTCTTCGAGATCAAAATTACTGTACTGGCCAGATATATACGGGTAGCGGCCGACAAAAGTTGTATGCAAATCCATATCTGTCGAGTTTTGCTGCCAGATAAATTACTATGTAAACTCATATCTGTCCTGTAAATTAAAAATGGAATGACCTTTTACTTTAAAACATGGCTACCAAGGAGGTAACTAATTTAATAAAGGTTTTATTTAAATTTCGAACTGGCTTGCAAATAGAAAGCTGTTTATTGAAAAAAAAACAAAGGAACAATATGGCGCGTGAAAAATTATTATTGTTCGTTATTCGTCATTGAACTTAAAACGTAAAATTGTGTTTTTGATTTCCGCGCATTGTTTGAAAAAAGAACTATACAAGCCTTGGCCAAAACTAGGCATTGACGGACTCACGTATGTGTGCCTCGGCTACGCCTCGGCCCATATTTGCACGTTCGTCCATCAATGCCTCAATTGCTGGCCGCTGCAGTAATGTACTATTACTACTATTGGCATTCACAAGCCGGTGTGAAGTTTAGTAATTTACTTAAAGCTTTAAAAGCTTAAATTTACCAAAGCAAACATTAATTGAACCGTGTGCTCGGCTTATCTTCTTTCCGCTAGCAGCACGGTGATGTATTATTTCTTTAGATTTGAGCGACTAACCAGTTTTACTCAAATACAAATTGAAGTAGTATTTTAAGTTATTTTTACATATCAAAACCAAAAAGTTATCTAGACCAAAGAACAGTTCAGCTATTCTATTAGCATTTTTAGATGTCGTAACCAATAAGTTATACAATATCACTTAATATCGGATATAACACCTGCTTAACTAACCATAACCACCTTGAGAGCCTTGAGGTTTAGCTTTAATTTTGTTTACTCAAGGCTAAACACCAATAAAATTATTCGTTTATACTACATCATAATTTAAATTTTATGCCCTGATTTACTAAGTGCTCTGCGATGAGATCAAAAATACCTGCGTATTTAAGTAATTACATTTTTAAGATATGTATGGTGGACTATACTCTATGCTCTCTCTCTCTAGGGGAGACCTTTGACCAGTAGTAGGACAATTTAAAAATAGGCTGCTATTATTTCTAAGGCCTATACGAATATTCAAAATTTGAAATTAAACAATTTGAAGAACCTTATAGCGGTTGAATTTTATTTAGAGGTAATATAGCAGCATTCGTGGTCATGGGTTTCCGGGAACAAGATGTTTGACGTATTGATATCACCTGTCCATTCGGCGTACGATAAAATTCGTAGTTATTCAATTTAAAATACGTCGTTACATTATTATTATGGTTATCTTAATCATGGGCGTATATAGAAGGGGGGCCCTGGTGGGTTCCCAGTGCCCACCCCAGGCAGGTCTAGCGCCCACCCCAGGATGTTGAATTACTGGTCTCAAGTCACCCCTGGAAAATAATTCTAGATACGCCCATGATCTTAATACAAATTGAAATACCTGTAGCGAGTGCAACGCTCCACCATGGAAGGCCGTAGGAGATAATAGTGTAGGGGGCACCCCCGCCAAGGGCCCCGTGTCAGCAACCACCGACTTGCAGTTGAGAAGGAAGTTGAACAGCGCCTGCGCATCAGCCCCGCGAACTAGCACTAGTGATTCCGCCGCGCTGTCCACGCTGCTCTCTGCCGTATGCGTCAACCGCGCCTGCAATATACAGTTATAACATGGGATTTTATTTTAACGCTTTTTGGTGTAACTAAGCCTAATCTATCAGTTAACTGTTACAGTCTATAGACTAAATGACCAAATATATTAACGACTCGCATCGCACGGCGGTTTCACCCGCGCATATTTCGATTTCAGAACAGTTTTTGATGCTCCTATTGGTCTTAGCGAGATGTTATGTAGCCCAAAGCCTTTGTCGATAAATAGACTATAATAAAAAAAAGACAATTTAAAAAAAAAACTTGAATTCAATTTAACTGACTTCAATTAAGGTTCTCAATTTGCCAATCTTTTATTATGTATGTTAATAAATTATTTGAAGACGCCTTGGACCGATTCAGATGAACCCAACGTCATGAGGTCAAGATCTGATTATGTGTTCCTGGAAAAATCGAGAGAACTCTTAATTTTCTTTAGCACATTTGAACCGAATTATTATATATTTAGAATTGAAGCCGGTTTTTTATTTTCTGTTAAAATAATAGAAACAAGTATTATTTGCTGCGTTCAATTGTCTTTCTATCAATGTAATATATAATATCGCTAACACAACTTTTCACATTGAATGAAACGTGATACATGAAAAAAATACAATATGATGTCGTGTTTAAATGCAACTCTGAGATTGAGATATTTTTTCTGGTGATAGAGCATAATATTTTACACCGAACTATTGCTGCGTTCATCAGTTTGTTCCACAGGAGATACAACGCCACAAACAAGCCAAAAGCCAGTTAAAAATAAAGTACACTTGGCCTGTGAGAACGCATGTTAAGCAATGTGAATAATTTATCATCATTTTTTTAACTTTAGAGCATAACATCGTTTCATAGTTTTTGCTGCACTTTTACAGCCACGCTCGTCCGGGTAAGTACCACCGCCCTTAATAAAGAGGCATAAAATAAAGTATGCATGACTTTTAGGAATGCCGGATGGCCATGTCTACCCTTTTCTTTTCCCACTCCATTCTATCCAATAAACCAATTGTATCAATTTCCCAGGTTGACAACGCACTCGCAACTCACCGGATGTTGCGTGTGTCATGGTCGACGAGATAACTTACCATCAGGTAAACCGTTTGCTCGTTTGTCTTCATTTCCATAAAAAAAAGATTATATTTACTCAGTGGTAAATCTGTATTTATTTTTAATAATATTTTTATTCTTTATATATGATCCTCACATATAACATCTTAAAGTATTGAAGGTATCCTCGCATTGCTCTAACATTTAAACCGTCTTTTAACCGACGTACATACCTGCGCGTTGTTAATCTTTCTAAGATCTTCAGTTTCCAATCCCAGTTGTGATAGGAACTGGTCTGGGTCCTCTTCATCTCCCGAGAGATGATCATCTTGATTCCCCTGGTTCTCTTCGGTGGGCTTGGCGTCATCCATTGTGTCATAACAACTGTCGAAAGACGAACTCTTGGGCCGATCTTCGTCTGAATTGTTCAAACGCTTTTTGTCCTTCGGTCGCAGCGGCATTGTGAATTCCACATCTGGGCACAGAAATAAAAATAGAGAAATTTTAAATCAATTAAAAGAATAACAAGGTATTTTAAAAACCTCAATCATTTACTGCTCAATCGCCACTTACCATCGAATAGGTGCAAGGATTCGGGTGTTGTCAGCTTGTAAAAATATACAAAAACTTAAAATTGCATTGATAATACAAAAATTAAAGAAATAATTAATGAAATATATATGTGTGCATGGGAACAATTAATTTAAAAATCCTTTATTGCTGTTCACGCATTTAATAAGGAATTAAATATTGACATTTATATGCAAACAAAAATCTACATAAATTGCCCTTCAATTTTATAGGTAAAAAGTATTCCTAATAGTTTTTCGGTATTCGAGCAAAATTAGTTCGATCTCATGGATATTAGAGAAAAGATAATGTCCAAAAGCGTTACTAAATAAATAGTCTTATGCATCAAGATCAAAATTATATATTTAATTATTTTCATAATTTTGCGACACAACGCTCCGTGGTTTAGATTTTTGGACAGGGAATTTAATTGAAAATATACATACGTGACGTTTAAACAATCGGTCATAGAGATGTAGAATGCAATGGAATATCTTCGAAACCCGGTTTTTCTTCGGGAAACTTCTGTAGGAGCTAATATAATAAGTCTCGTTTAAAAAAAGTTTGAAGTTGATGTAACTAAGCGATATAAGAATGGGCATTGTCCTTTATTGTTCATGCTGAGTGCTTAACAGAATTTTAAAGAATCGTTTTTCTTTCTAATCGGCTCGCTTACAATAGTCCATTTTATGCTAAAATTTAATTATGTTCAAATTGACTTGGGATTTTTTGCTTTTTGAAAAAAATAAGCTGAGAAAGTATGTTTATAAATAGTTTCTTACAGCTTTAATGCGTATTATCGATCGCAATCTATGAATTTCCTTTTGAACTAAAATTAAACGGGAGAACATCATATCAACATCATCATATTACATCGTTAAATTGTAACTTTTAGATGTCTGTACATCAAATATATTTAAATAATAATAGAAGCTGTCGTTTTTTTAGAATTTTTGGATGTTTGTCTGCCAGTGTTTATGTTTGTACGCGCATCACACAAAATATTGCGTAAAATTTAACGCGGTTTCAAAATCTCACCCTCTTGCCGCAAGGTCTGCCTGAATCCCCTGGTGGTGGGCGCGATGAGGGCGCAGGGCTCCGAGACGCCGCACATGCCTGCCGCGCGGAACAAGCACGTGAACGTGTTCGCGCACACGTAGAAGTACGGACAGTGGAGGGCGCGCAGAAGCTGTAGAGGAATATAGCCCGCATTTAAATAACGCATCTTTTATAGAAAATGGTATTATTTATATATATATTCAGAAAAAGATTTGCAGGCATGCAGATGTTTTGTCTGATATTAAACGATTAACGTAGTCAATATAAAACGGGAAGTTGTTAAAGTAGCGCCTGCTACCCTCCTAGCCACCTCTTTGAAGAAAATAAAATAGAGTATGCTTGTGTGGTGGTAGATGCCCATTCCTACCTTCTTATATTTTCACTCTTTTTCAATTTGAAAAGACCTATCGCATTATGATTAGCTGACGCCACACTTCTTTAATGAAAATCTTTATTAACGTAACTTGCAGAGGCTTTGCGTGTGGAGATGGAACTCCTTCGAGTAGGTCAAATATCACCATCAGATGTATGTAGAATATTTCATCTAAGTGATAATTCATTTTACGAAAAATTTAGATCATCTCACCGCGCAAGAGGGATATTTTTTGCAATAAATGCTGTTGTTCATTGTGTACTACGTTTAACCCATAATTGACCAAAATGTATGTGATTCACAGATGGAATTTTCAATGTTTAAAAATATGTCTTTCTCTCTCTAAATCAAATGTCTTCTGCTCACCTGGAACAACGATCGAAAGCTCTCCGTCCAATCCCTATGTAGGGCTTCACGCAGCTGCGTGTTGTTAGCCAGGATCCCCGCGGCGGCCACGCGGCCGGACAAACGCGGGAACAGCTGTAGCCATGGCAACTGCGGGTGTTGCCAGTAGAGACAAGTTTGATGGAAACGGGCGCGCGGACTCGTATCCAAGGTAGGAGATGAGGTATCCAGACAACGCACGAAGCTGTAACAGTATATTATATTTGTATGTTACAAATTTTATAATGATTTCAGATTCGTTAGAACTTTAAGTTAATTTTAAAATATGGTATCAACATATGATTATTAGAACTATAATCTATTGCAATTACAGATATTATATTAAGAAGTAAACAAATTACTCTCCAATTACACTGAATTCTCACAATACCTATAGTATTGCCTATCCATATCAAATGTTTTTGCTCCATTTTTGTGTATATAATTTATAATGGTGTGAGTTGAAAAACTTACCCTGTTATGCCAGATGCCTCTTCGCTAGCTTTTAACTTTGAAGTCCATGCAAACGGTTTAGTTGACATTAATCTTAACTTAGTTCTAAGTGCCCAATCTATAGTTATATGTTTATATTTTGCATCATTTATTTTCTGGAAAAAGTATTTAGAATTAATTAAAACATTATTTATTGTTTAGCCAAAACTGTTTGCCTCCTTTTAAATATGGCTCCAACTCACTAGTATTGATTTTGCCAATTACACAAGCCAAAACTGTTGTATACACATCCCAAATTATATACTACTAGCTGGGTAGTACCCATGGTTTCAACTTTAAAAATTGTTTTGTTTATTTGATTTAATCCAATACTAATAGATTTGGATGAATTTTGACACACAGAAAATATGTGTGTCAAATTTCAATGAAATCCATTCATCAGTTTTTGACTGATGGAGTAATAAACATCCAAATATTCACATCCACAACATATTATACTTTGGATACTTTTATAATAGTTGATTTTTTAAATATTTGGTTGTAAAATATGTAGTATATTTTTCTTAAAAGTCATTTTTTAACTCTTAGCACTCACTCCATATGTTTTTGTACCACTGATAACCATAGGATAGATTGAAAATATTCAATGTAACAGTAGAGAGACTGAGTACAATTCACCTACATATAAGAATTGCCAATACTAATAATTCCAGAACTATTTAAGTACAAGCATGTTAAAACATTAGGCTCGCAACAGAGCCTACAGAGTTGCGGAACAAATGATGGATGGTTCTATAGCGGAGACAAAGGAGCACTACGGGATAATAAGTATCTGGTAAAATAAAACCTATCATATATTTACAACTTAGTGCAATTATAAATTAATGAAATGTGCATTTATCATATTCATGAGAAATATGTCCAACAAGATAAATATAAAGTATTTTATAGGACTAATATTAATGATATTACAAGTCATTAAGGAATTGTTCTTAATAGATTAAAAAGAATCTGTTCCTTGTTGAATTATTATATTTTCAATGATAAATTGATAACTTGATGTATAATATAATTTTAGTAATAAAATGTGATTTTTTGGAACTGTAGATATATATGTAAAAATACATACTGTTTCTACTGTGTGATCAGCTGTAAATTTTTGTAATAGATTGGAAAATGTGGATAACTTCTCAGTGTCAACCTCTTGAGGTGGCTTTTCCACAATATTTGAAGGTAATTTTAGGAGAGCAAATAATGTTTTGTCACTGGATTCTTCTATTTGTGCATCTGATTCCAACTTAGCTTTTTTATTTGTCTCTATGTTACATCTGTAAATAACAAAGATAAAGAATAAAGGAGTAGAACTGAAAATTATTGTATGTGTAGTTTATGGGAAGAGGTTAATGTTATACCAAAATACCGACCATTGCTGTATATAATACTGAAATAAGGGTTTACTTACTTAGAAAATGGATTCTTTCTTTTGTCGCCACTGAGGATTCTTGAAAAATCTAAATCTATAGCTTTTGGTACACTTGTTTCTTCACTTGTTGAAGTCGAACATAGTGGCTGCTTCATTCGTTCCTGCAAATATTAAACAAAAAAAAACATGCATATTTATTAATTGCATATTGAGAATAATAATGGGTAAAACGAATTAAGAAAATACAATTACCTGTAAGGCTTTTTTTCGTTTTTTTAACTTGTGTAATTGCATTACTTCGTTTGGTGTTTTCCATGGTGATGTTGGTTCCATTACCACTTGAATTGCAATTACTTAACACTACACTTTGTTTCGAATTAATATCGCACTAATTAATAAACTACTACAATATTTATTTCGTTTTATTTACTTTTTATACAGAGCTTAAACATCATGTAACCAAAGCAACAATAGTAAACAAGTCATATCATACGATGACGGCCAGCACAGATAAGCTTGGGCATAAAAAGTACGTTACGTACGACGCGACTTGAATTTTATGCACCTGCGCTTTTATAGTGTTGTTGATATTTAATGTCGACAATACCCATTTTTTGGATAATGTTTATTTAAATTGAGCAGTTGTATTTATTTAGAAATTTTCACTGTTATCTTTATTTTTTGACGTTATAACGTCTTATAAATCGAAGGCACCGGCAACACGCACGAAAAAGCAGGACTCATTGTCGCGTTACGCCGAGTGTGCAAGCGAGAATGCGTAGCGAAAAATTGGCTTTCTTTTGACGTCCTCACGTAAAATTATTATTTTATCACTGAGTCAAAATATAAGTCTAAGCTAGAGTTGGCTGGATGGCAATTATATAATTGGCTGAGTCTCGTTATAGGTAAAAATGAACCGTAGACAGTTGTTCTGAGAGGCGGAACAAAACTTGGTAGCCGTTTTGTGGGATACCTAGATGGGGCTCTAAACCACAATCTAGTAGAAAGTTGAGGGCAATTAATTTTATTTCTATTCAGTTAAAAAAGAAATATAAGGTCTAACATATCCCTACGCTGTTCTAAAGAAGACCTTTTAAAATAAGTGAATCTATTGGAATATGAATACTTGAATTTTGCGATACCCTCGGAGTACTCCAAATGCCAAAAAAAAAATGTTTTGAATTTTTTCTAGCATAAGATAATGTTCCGCGAAATGTTGGCACCATAGGATAGTGTAAATATTAAATACTTAGAATTAAGTTACACAGCAAGAGTTTTGTTTTAAAATGCTTAAATGTTTTAGCGGTTCTTATTACGAGTCCTAAAATCTTTGACTGTTTACTATATATGTCTTCTCTCTCTGGTCTCTAACAGTAATAACTTCTTGTATAAAAAACATTAATTTTCCGCGTAAATTTTATGTAATAACATTTATTCAAGTTGTGGCTCATTCCATTAACATTGCACCATTTGCTCACACTATTTAAATCTTTATGGAGTAGAAGGAACATTGACACAATTTTCCAAAACTCTCCCGATCTTTAGGTCATCTGCATACATGTACGGTGTTGAGTTAGCAAAACAATCAGTGATGTCGTTAATAAAGATGTTAAATAAAATTGGTCCTGGGTATGAACTCTTAGGTACGTCTGAAGTGATGCTATGTTGCGGTTAATTTTTATCCATTAACAAGTACATAGAAAGAGCGATTTTTAAGATATGAACTTAACCAGTCTAATAATTTACCAGCAAAACCATGTACAGAGTGTTTTTATATAGTATATTATGAGATACACAACACAATATGAAGTATTCGATTACTTTGCTAAAATCAGATTGTTATTTCGTCAATTTAGATCTAGGGACTCTTCAAGAGGTTCAACGAAGTTAAGTTAGTACACGTACACGAGCCCGAATTGATGAACCGTGATGATTTTTTTAAGAACTTCTGCATAACTGGATAACTTCAGAATTCTAGAATCTTAGAAAAGACCTACAATATTGATATATGTCTATAGTAATGTAATGTAACATCATTATCCTTGTGAACTGATACAACTTTGGCTAATT
>JAOCPS010769572.1:0-19400 GCA_025505425.1 Graphium colonna
GGGTTCGAAACGTCGGGTGATAAAATTTAAAAATAAACCGCGATAAAATCCGTAAAGTTGTATTATTTAAAAAAGCTTTTTATTTCTTAATTTTTACAGTTGAAGAAGTAATATTGAATCTATGTTTTCACTTAGCTACAACAAATAAAAATACTGACTTATAATCTTACTAAATTTATACTAAAATTTAACTATAGTAATTAAAATAAAACATTTTTGTAAAGGTAGTGTATAGTAGTATATGCCAATCCCTTTTTTAAAGTATTATTTTTTTACAAAAAATATGCGATTATTTTCTCTTTGAAAGATTCTGTGTCCATAGCACTGTTTCAACGATATCCATTTTGTATTATGGGTTTTACGGATAAAATTATCAAAGCAGCCACCGAAATGTTTGAATATTGTCGCATTATAAAATTCCCTTTGATATTATTAATTTCCGAAAATGTATGAAACACTGTAGATTAATATATTTATTACTCTCTTTTTTTAATATATTTTATCTCGCCTGAGAGTTCGGTCGCCTTAACATAATTTTATTTCCTATTATAATTTATAGAAATTAATCAGATTTTCTTTCTGAAACATTTCTCTTTTCTCGGGTCCGCACATAGTAGCATCTTGCAACATATACATATCTTTAAATGGTTTTTAAATACTTGATGGCCATCATAACATCAACAGGGTCTATTTTTTTATGGACGTAAACATTGATTAGTGATCGTTAAAAATCTACGGATACGGATATTTGGAGCCAATATCCGCGGATACGGATCTTCTCTTGCTTGCTTTATTGAAGCCTGCCAAAAAGGGAAAACTACTCGGGAACAACTATCTGCACAGGAGACGTTACACAAATATATATGTGACACGAGAATACTCTGTTTCCTTGTACTCACGGATGGTCGGTCTAAGTAGGAGCCACATATTGTCTTTCCGCGAGATTCGACCTCACATATCCACACCACACTTGCCCATATCAAAAGCACGGATTACCACTAACTAGATCACAGAGGCAATTATTATCAAATAACCCTATCGACTTCGATATTTATCCTGTTGATTCACTTTACTTTTAAACGTTACTCCTCACAAAACTAACTAAGGTATACACAAATCTATTTGCGTTTACACTAGTTAGTTTATTCACTGGAATTAAACCTGATAAGAGGCGAATAAGTGTAATTATTTACACAACGATAACCCGATTCCGGCTCAGCGTAAGTGTATCTCCTTTCGTAAAGTAAATAAAGTCGAAATCGACAGTTATAAATCTGACAAGTTTACATTTACATATATGATTGGTAGCTTGGCCAACCGTCATGGACCCGGTTTAAATCCGACCTCGTTACAAACAAACCTAGAAAATATAGATGTTATACTAAATACTTAATTGCAAGGTTTTTAATAATATAATACATAAATTCTTTATTTCAGACCATGATCCATAGACATTGGTTATAAAAATTTGGTAACTTAAAGGCTAATTTAAAATGCATATAAAATGCATTTTAAATTTGTTTTTGTATATTTGAATTGAGTTTATTGTATGGAAGAATGTTTAATCCATAAAAAATATATCACAAAGAAACCACTATGTCGAAAATATGACAAGTATTTCTTATATACGTAAAGTTCGACAATTTGCTCTGTAACCGCTAGTGGTCTATCTACTAAACGATGTGAATGGAGTTTCCAGACCAAACGAGGCCTTGTCTAGTTGGTAAGGTGGTAGAGCGTAACATCTTTTCACAGCTTTTGCCGCACTTCTATTGCCGCAATCACCCGGGGAAGTACCACCGCCATTTATAAAGTGGGCATAAAATAAAGTATGCATGACTTTTGGAGATGCCAGATGGCCATGTCTACCCTTTTCTTTTCCCACTCCTTTCCCCTCCAAATGCTTAATCCCGACCTCATCCTATCCAATAAACCTATTCTATCTAATTTCCGTTATTGACAACGCACTGGTGAGTCTCCGGATGTTGAGTGTCTATGGCGACGGGATCACTTACCATCAGGTGAACCATCTTATTGTTTGTCTTCCTTTCCATGAAAAAATACTGTGCTTGTTTTTTATTATTTTCGTTTTCATATAGTTTTCGATCGGTCATTCACTGCTCGCAGAAACGTAATTATCTCTTGGACAGAGTCGCTATTAAGGGAGCGCGGTAACGACAGTTTGCATGGCCCGCGTCCCCGCTTTCCACTTTATATGCGAATTTTAAACGTTCACAATACAACGTCCACGGGAATTATGTATAATTATGTGCCTGTGACTATAAGTTTATAAACGGATTGCTTAAATCAACCGTTGGATAAATGTTGTTGCGCCTGTTTAAATTAATACCGAATATAATAAAAAATATTCCTATTCTATTATTTAAAGTATAACCTTATCATTAAATCAAAGGTTAAAAGTAAATGGTAAAAGTAAAGGACACACAGGGTGACTGGTGGGTCACCTTCAATATTTTAAGACGTTATATGTGGGGATCATATATGAAGAATAAAAATATTATTAAAAAAAATTGGTTTACCACTAAGTAAACACAATCTAAAGTTAAAGAATTATTAAGTAATTAATGTTCACCCTAGCACGGCGTGGCCAGAGCGGTCTGGTAGATGACCTGCGGCGTGCTCAGCTGTGTAGACACCGCGCTGTACCGCCACATTTAATTTATTTATTGGAATTATATCAGGTAAATATGATCACAATCGTGTAGTGAGTGATCTCCTTTAATATGTTTGGTGACTCACCAATGACCTGTGTATAGGGAAATATAATAGATTTATTCTGAACTAAATGTTTAATAATTTTCTTTTCATTAATTTCGTAGTTAAGATGTTTGTTGTTATCTTTTTTCTTATATGCCTTGAATAAAATTAAAAAAAAAAACAAAGTTAAATAAAAAAACACTGAATGTGAAGTATGTTCCCGTTATCAGGGTTAGAAGAAACTAAATAAAATGTAATTTTAAACACGCGATTACAACATCAACAGCAAAGGACAAACGAGACATAAAATATTAAAACGCAAAGTAAAATGGAAACAACGGTACAGTGTGTTTTAAGTTTTGAGGCAAAACAATGCGCAGGTTGAAGGAACAAAAGAACAGGTCGTGTGCATCACCTAATTGGAGGGTAGGCAGAGTGCTAATGGAACGTACGAATAGGCGTCTACATCCGGCGCACAGATAAAATATTTATATGCGACGTACGGAACGGATAAAACTACGGAGAAAATATTACGGAAATGGATAAAAAGTTGGTTATTTTAAAGACGTAAACATAAATAGTAGACTACTTTGAAACAGGCAGCGACAGCAAGAAATATTAGTTAGTTAATTATTTTCATATATACAAATACCGCCTCCGAAGCCTATTGGAATGGGCGCTAGCTTTACAAACCGGAGGTCATGGGTTCAAACCCCGCAGGGGGACAACAACTTAGTGTTGTTGTTTCTTGGATGGGTTAGTAGGGCAATGCGGGCTGATCACCCGATTGCCTGAAAAGAAAGATGATCCATGCGTCGGATGGGCATGTAATAAAGTCGGTCCCGGTTGTCAAGAACATTTTTGGCAATCGTTATAGGGTGTCAGTGCCTTCAAATATCTTGACAACTAATCCATCCTACGAATTCAGTATATATCCCTTTAGGTAGCGGAATTTGGATGTCAGTACAAATAGACTGCGTAAAAACTGAAATTCAGGTAATATTTGGGTGGTTTAGAAGCCGACCCCATGTAACTTGGAAGGCTTGGCTAGGAAGAAGATTCATATATACGAATAATAAATGAGTTCTTATAGAACCAAAATCCTCTTCTTTTCTTATATAAACTTCAATCAATTTGTTTAATCAAAAATTGTTCTATACAATTTTTACCTTATAGTTTTTGAACTCCTTCTAGTTAGCATAACTTTTACATACTGCATATGCAACCAATAGGGTATGCTACCAAAAAAGCAGTAATGTTTCGATTTCCGTGAAATGAAATAAATTTACGAAGCCATGAAACTATTTTATCGGATTTCAACGCGTTTAATTTGGAATTTAAATTCTCGAAGTTTCGAATGCTTTGCAACATTGATGCAAACGGAATCGTAAAAAGCGAAATTAATTAAGCAATTTGCGTCGCTCGAGATAATATAACGAATCGCATTATTTCCGTAACATTATTTTTTCATGAATATTTACACAGTGTCAGTCGGAGCAAGGAAATTTATAATTAAATAAGTTTTATAATGCATTCACTTTGACCAAACTAAAAAAGAAAACTTTAATCTATTAAAATTTCAAACAATGATGGTTTAGAAAAAATTTAAGGTTGTTCCCCGATTCTTCCTAATTAGCTGTCAAAACTTCGCCGCCGCAACAAAGCGCAATAGAATTTACAAGTACTTTGCAATATAATAAGCTTCGAGATTCAGAACTCTGACGGTTCAACTTTTATGAAAAAAAATTGTAACGATACCGTCTAATATAATGGCAGCTTAAACTTGTTTGGTTGATTGAAATGTTTGAAATGGTTTAATATCGTTATAACAAATACAATAAAAATGACAATTTCTACTTAATCTACCAAGAAGAATTCAATTTTATTTACTATCTTTTAAATATTAACCATCAATATAAATATATATGTAGATATAGCACTATCACAGCATTAGATGACAAAATAGAAAGCGAATTTTCTTACAATATTAGACATTTTCTTATACTTAAGAAATAAGTGAAAATGTAATATTAGGTGTCATTTACTTCAAATGAAAAAAACTGTACTTGAACTTGAGTGGACGAATAAAAAAGTTATTTTTGTCGATGAAAATAACTTTTTTATTCGTCCACTTAAGTTCAAGAGGTTGTAAATTTGAACAAAAAGTAGAGAAAGCCCACCTTTTTTAGACCCGCGAGACGAAGAGCCCTCTGCAGTTTAGCAGCACGCGTTGAGGAAAGATAGACTATCGGCACTGCCTCTCCCCCTTCCAATTCAATATCGAAATCGTTGACAGCCTCACAGAACTTGTATTCCTTGAACTTTTCTGCTTCATCCTCCATTGACTCCTGTTCTGTTCCATTTAGTTCTTCTGATAAAAAACTTGGACTATCGCAAAGTTTTACTGCTTCATCCGAAATTATGCTCTTTCTGTTTGTTGGATCTATGCTATCGTCTCCAGGATAAGTTGTCAGATAGTTCACAGCACTGTCACCCTGTTCTGTATCACAGTCCTCGATGATAACTGATGGTATGCACGGATTTGATGACGCGAATGAATAGGAGCTCCACCTTATGCCGTTGTTTAGGCGACCGCAATCCATTGTTGCTAGATTGAAATGTTTGTTTTGATATGTGGAGAGCAGCGGAACTATAATGAAGTTTTATTTGATGCCACGCAATGGTGGGCGTAAAAGCGATCGAGTTTCAAAAGCAATGTGTTGCGCATGTACAACATTAATTCTACTCATTTAGACAAAGTTTTTTAAATTTATGAGACGAATGTTTACAGCGAGTATATTATAATGCTGTGATTATGGTTGTTATTGTATTTACTATTAATTTGCTTTTTATATTTTTATATTGTCTTAATATAACGTGTAACGTTTACCAAATATTACTTGTGATTTTATCACTGGACAATTTGAAGTCTATCAATTTTCATTGGTATCAAAGTTGCAGTTGTATGTAGTTAATTGGATATTTTTTTTTGTATTAATTAAGTTTCAAATAACAATAAACGTTATCACTGAATGCAATTTTAAAATGTAACAATACACATTTAGTCAAAATTTTCCGTCACCCATTTAAAAGTGATATTATTTCAATTAAAATGAAATGTATTCAATAAGAATGTAACAGTATGTAAAAATTACGTAAGTGAACATCCCAAAGACGGTGAAGAACTCGTATTACGCGAAATAACTCGGAACCTAAATGTGCGTTAGAATTCAGAGAGGAATCTTTTAAAAATACACGAAGCAAAACTGCAAGTCTCCACTGCTGATGAAAATATATAGAATTCTTACCAAAAAAATATAAGAAAATAAATAAATATAAGTGATTTTATGTAAGTAATAAAAAAAACGAAACAGTGCCCTTTATATATTATATAAGTTACCCATTTCCAAAATTTCTTACTAAATATATAGTATGCAAAATGTACAATGTCAGAGGTAGAAAACCGCTAACGCGGCGATATGCGTGGAATTTAAATGAATAATAAAAAGCAATATTTTTTACATTTAATCTCGGTTGTGTAAACTATGTTTGAATGGCCATTTATATAAATCTTTACACACATAAGATTAATGTAACGAAAGAAAACATCATACGTTAAAATATATGACGCCTAAAAAATTAGACACAAATAAAAACTGAACAACATCACCCTTTCGGGGCAGTCGGGTAAAAAATAGGATAACATTCGCATTGAGTAGCGGCGATAACGTTTGAAAAGCGTTTCGGTCATTTTCAAATCAAAAACACGGCGTAATCTCGTGTGAAGGACAGGTGTTGAAATGTTAAGTGAAAAGGGTTATGCGCGGCTCCGTTGTTCTCTATAAAAAAATTAACCCTTTTATAATGTTTACGATGTGGTATGTTATACGAATGAAGAGAATTTTATTTCAAAACCTACATCATGTGAACAAAATCATGGAATTCACGTAATTTCTTTTATAATTAGGCCGTGTTCGTAAAACAATAGCCATTTAATGTTATTCGGTCAAAACAGCGACTAGGTATGAATTATTTATTGATTTAATAATAAATTAAATCCATAAATCATTTAATAGGTACTAATAGTAGACAAACATCAATATATCTCTTGTGAATAACAAAAATTCAGTTGGACTCCAGGCTTAATAACTGTACAGAGACGACACAAACGTATTACTACAATCAATATAATTTGCAAACAATTAACAAAGTTAAAATGCTGTACAATATTTCTTTAGTTTGGAAATAAATTATAATATACATATAGGACCTTTCTTATTGTTACATTGTAGTATAAGCGTTTTAATTAGATACGACTGAATAAATATCCAGAACTACTCATGACATTCTTAAATTACACATAGATAGTAACGATTGCCTTTCATACAAGATTTAATTCAAGACTTCAAACGCCTTAAAAGTGTTCTTTCTTTAAACATGTTGTTTCCGTTATTTCGATTAAAAAAAACAAACTACTGTACCGATTTTACTGATGAAAATTGTACGAGACCATTTCGGATAGCAAAAGAACTTTTAAAAATTCATTAATAAATGGTGAACATACATAAAAATACATCTTCGTCTTTTTTGAAGTCGGTTAAAAATATGAAACTCATTAAAAACGGAACTCATTGCATATGATCACCTCAGTAGCGTTTACAGTCATAAAAAGTGAACAGCATATGACCATCTACGTGTTGAAAATAAATCGGTCCGCAGACGGCGTCGAGCTAAAACGTTAATGTCACGAATGTAACAAAACTTGAAGACGGTGTCGTTGCACCCGCCTTATGATGGAACAGTTCGCTATAACGGGTGGTACCATCTGTCACGAGGGCTGCCACTCCATTATGCCCTCTGATAACGTTGTCAGAGGAACCAGAATCGGTTGGACGAGTGATTGAGGAATAGAGGAAGTAAATCGCCGATGATTAGCAATGGCCGATAGATTCCATTTGATAGAATATCGCGTTTGATATCGACTTTATGTTGTATTCAGATGTTAATTCATCGTTCATCAAGTATGGAGAATCAATTTTGACCTTATAATACATTACTTAAATATTAAATAAAGATAAAGTAACGTGTAAATATTATTGTACAGTTTTATTTTTGTGTATACGGGAGCGACGCGGGATCGCATTCAATTTGACCGTAACGTTTTTATTTACTTATAATTTTTTATTAACTGTGCATAAAAAGTAAATACTCGCGAATATTTTTTTGAAGAGACACGAATTTGTCTCACGTATTCACATTTTCACTTCAATATTTTTTTTATAATTATGTTGTAAAACAAATTATAAATATTCCAACGTGACATCATTGCAAAATATTGCAAATGTTGCAATATATTTTGGCCTTTTATTTTGAACCGTTTTTTTAATTCTTGCCAGTGTATAATTATGCATCATATTATATACATACACATATAAATAAGAGATGTAGACCAGAATTAGGTATATACTAAACAATCGATGCAAGCGCAGTGCACGACAAGTAAGTACCAAGAAACCATATTTACGACATGCACAATAACAGTGGTATAATGCTTTATAAACAACATACATCTGACTACAACTAATTTGTCGATTTATATATAAACTTACAAAAGCAAAGTATACATAAGAATCAAAATATCATAAATTTAATCGCAAATAATTCTGATTTCAAATAATATTGAATTTCAACATGTAGGTAAATATGAAAACACCTTCAATATAATTTACTACCTATTCCAATTAGCCATTCAAAATATTTTCTTGTAATGAAATCGTTCTAATTATTTTCTAATTTCAAATAGACATTTAGTATTGCGTTGGTTTACATATTTTACCGTATACGATATATATACAATCACTTGGTAACTATTAATGAACACAATGTTCTGTGGACATTCGCGAACGACCGGCGTACGCGCCGCGCGAGTCGAATCGAGACTGAACCGTTCTAAATTTGAAATGAAGTGGGTTTAATAACATTGCGTATATTTTCCACATATTTTTTTTTTCGCTTTTTCGCGTCGATGATTCGGCCATTTATAAATTGTAAATTTTATTTTTGAAATTATTTCGCTGTTTTAAAAAAATCATTGCAACCTTGTGACTTTATTTTACCATTAAACTTGAAACTCTTAATTATTTTTTTAAAAAAATCGGCCCAAACCAGTTATTTGAAAATATATTTAATTTAGACAGCAATTTTTTTTCGTGCCTATCTCAATTTTATATGGATATATTTGGCACTATTCTTAACGTACCAAAACACGGATATTTATTGTGTATCTCCGACATACTCACGTAGTAACAATTTATCTACTGTTTACATTTCTCTTAACATTTATATAAAAGAATCTTGTCTTAAAATATACAATGCGTATTGCGGTCACTTAACAAACATTCATATATCTAATATCTTGTTATTCGAAGTACATGTCTAGTTTTATAATAAACATAAAAAAAAATCGTTGTATAAAAAGCTTTATAATAAATAAACATTTTATGCGATGTTTATACCGTATGCCGCGAATGAAAGAAATAGATTTTACTTCCAAGCCGCACATAAACAATGGCGGCCAGCGTAGCCGCGACCTTGCCTTGATTCACGCTACATTTTGACCCAGTGCCAAAACATCTGCACTGACGAGTCATAGCTTTGCACTCAATATTCAGGTGCAACAAGAAAATTTAAGAAAATGTAGCCAGTACTTTAGGCAGGTTATATAATTTAATGTAGTTTTTAAAAAAAGTTGAATGTTTGATACTAAAAAGGCAATCTGAAATGTTTATTGACATATGTTTATGGATCTTTTAAAAAAGCCAATTTATAAATATTTACTTTTTACATACTTTTGGGGATGCCGGATATGTCCAACCTTCTCTTTTCACTTCTTTTCCCTTCAAATTCAGTTGACAACGCACTCTTCACTTCCCGGATGTTGTCTATCTATGAGCGATCGCTTACCATCAGGAGAATCGTCTGCTTGTTTGTTTCCCTTTCCATAAAAAAAATGGATGCTCACGCGTAACTCATTTGGGTGTGAACATATTTAGGTTATCTGAAGGACATACCTTAAAGGACTTTCGTTTATTCATCATCTGCCATATTATGTGAGAAAGTTTAAACCCTGGTAATAAAATTTATAGGAAACATTAAAGGTAAAATAATGAAATAAGTTATGCAATTTGCTCTATAAAAAAATGTGGCGCGATCATAATTTCCGTTAAGTCCGAACCGTCTGCAGATGGATATATCTGAATTTAAATTGATTTATTTCGTGAAGCAGATACCTAAATATCGCAATAAATTATTTACACATGTTTGTTATCCTGATTGATCTCTTGTACCATAAGTCAAAAACAATAATCAAAAATATATGCGTAAGTATAAGAAATCATTTGAAATTTTCCTTAACTTTAAAAAGTCGCTATTCACAAATTGTTCTTTGAACTAAAATAGATAACATCGATGGTTCCAATATTATATTTAATATATTATAAAATTTTCTAATGTAACTGTATGTTCTTATATTTACTAAACTATATTTAAAGTCCAAAAAGACCTGCGAGAGCTTCAAAGAGCCAATTTTGATTGGAAGAAAGCGGCTTAGTCGGAGGCCAAGATCCACTTTGGGTCACGGAGCCTGCGTTAGTAAGTATACTTAGTGCGTAAGTAAACTTATAATAATGAAAGTATTTGTTCCAAAGCAACTTTCGTCCAAAAGCGACTATTCTCAATGCTTAATACAATTTAGGGGCATGTGAACATATGTGCTATATAGGAATTTCACTAATGAGAATTACCGTTCTATTTCAAGGTTTATTTGTACCTTTGATATTCCTCTTCCTGGAGCACTTGGGGTCTGAAGCCTAATTGTTGCTTTTCAAAGCCTTCTTGAGAGGACAGATCTTAATGGCCTCAAATCCCTTGAGCGTTTATTCAAATTGAATTTCATCTCAGCATTAAGTGGGTATCTTTTTGAATTTATTTTTATTTTAGTAAGTACAAACATAATATCTTTTTCTTAAATATTATTTATAGTTTTGGTTGAAATACCAATAACGAAATTACGTACTAAAATCATGACAATTGCTTCTTATAAATTGATTTTTGTTTTATAACGATAACCTCAATTAAATGAAAGAATGGATAAAAAAATTAATCTATTAATTGTATTAATAATTGAATTATAATAACTTAGAGAAGTAAGGTAAAGATAATTCTGAATGAAATTTTAATTAATTAAAGCTGCTATTGATGAATAGTTTAAGTAGAAAAAAAATCGTTGCACTTCCATATATACTTGTTGCCAATGGTTTCCTCATAATTTTACTTTAATTATTTTTTTAAAAAGGAGAATAAGTGACAGCTTATGTGACAATCCGGCTTTAAAGCGGTAAATGTCACAACGGTCCATAAATTTAACCAACAACATCCAAGTTAAAACGCAGTTTATATTAAAACAACGGCTCGTTGCCAAACAAAGATGGCGGACGTGTGACAAAATTTCGCGCGCCCCATAAGAGGGCACAACGGAACTCTGCGTTTTGAATGGACGTGTGTATGTACACATTCAAATCCGACGGCTTACCCCCGTGACATATGCGGCCTGGATATTGTTAGCGCCGACGCAAACATTTACAGAACGCCGCCAGAAGATAAAAAGCTTTATGAACGGTTATCCATTTTAACACTGGCAACTCTTGAGATTAACATTTCGTTTTTAAATTTAGAAACGATTTGCGTATATTTTACGCCGTGTGTGTGTCTTTTCGTATTATATAAAGCACTTTCATATCCACGTGAACATATACTTTGGTAGTTCGATTATAGTACAAGAGGCAACATTCTTAATTTTTTTTAGTCCTCGAACTAGCAGGCTAACTTTTTCTTCGTTACTTTTTTTTAGTTTATTTATTGATCACTCATAAACGATAATTAACGGTGGACTACTCTCTAAGGTCTTTTGTATATATGATTAACAAAATTTTCATATTTTTTCCAGAATATTAACGGAGTTTTGTTTTTTTTATGGAAAGGATGACAAACGAGCAGACGGTTCACTTGATGGTAAGTGATCCCGTCGCCCGGAGAGTTGCGAGTGCGTTGTCATCCTGGAAGTTTGGATACAGTGGGTTTATTGGATAGGATGGGTCGGGATTAAGGATTTGGAGGGGATAGGAGTGGAGAAAGAAATGGGTAGACATGGCCATCCGACATCCCCAAAAGTCATGCAAACTTTATTTTATGCCGACTTTATAAAAGGCGGTGGTACTTCTCCGGACGAGCGTGGCCGTAAAAGTGCAGCAAAAGCTGTGATGAAAATTTGTTATCGCTTTGTCTAGTGAAAATAATTGTGCTTTTAACGATATTTGGAAACATATTGTAATTCTACGTAAAAGGCGAAGGTAAAAAAGTAAATAGGCTGTTGGATTCAAGAGCGATGAAAACACTTTGGTAAACATGTATAAGTTATAAAGTAAGTACATAATAAAGTCAGATTAAGTTACGATGTGTGTACATGGGAGGCGCAATACATATTAAATATAGTCACACGATATTTACATGAGGAAGCAACATGATATACATATAGTGCAGAACTAAATATAATATTCATCCAGATTAGTTAAAAAACTGTAATTATTTACAGTTTAGCATCTTAACTTAATATTCCATCACTAACTATTTATTTAATGTACTATTATTCCATCACCTCAACACGTTACCTGTATATGAACGAATGCAAAACAAACAGCTTCAAAGCAAAAGCGTATACAACGTTTCGGAATGACTCGAATCCGATACAAAGGAGAGAGAAAGAGGAATTCGCCCTTACGGAATGAGTCACGAACGATTCCTTACGAATTCCCGTATCGCGTGAGCGTCTGCATAAACTGCCCAATTTGAATGCCGTCCCATCAGACAGTAGCGCCTAGGAATTAGGCTGCTCGACTCCGATAAGTCTACACGCGAGCCGATACAGCACGCACGACTCGACTTTCGCACGCAATTTCAGCTCTTTCCCAGAGAAGGAAATGATTTTGGAATACCAAATTTTACAACATAATAACGAGCAATGTAAATCTTCGCTTGCCTGGCATGGTCGGGTTTATGTAGTAAGTGGCAAGTCGGACTGGTCACTAGAAGATACATCTTTGGATGAAACAATAATAAACGTACGTCAGTACATTGTACTTCAATGTTGGATAACCACAACACCCGTAGACGTAGATGCGTTGCCAATTATTTAAAAATTCTATACCACTATTAGCTTTAACATTTATAAAATAAGTAAGTATCATTTTATGCAGACTTTGTGTAAGTATGATGTATATTCTTAGACAAGTAGACCAAAATGGCGAGCAGTTGATGTGTGGAAGATTTGCGCTGTGGTGTTAGCAAAGGATTTGGTCTCACGCAGTTGGTTAAACTTCTTTTAATTATAAGTTACAAAACTCAAACGGTCTCTCTATATGGTCAAACGTTTAAGCACTAATAGATATTCGTCTTTAGGACTCCGACGTTACCAATCTTATATAAGATAAGGTCTGCTAATCACACAAACAAGGCACAATCATTATGTTGGTATTTATTAGTCGTCGTATCCTCGGTCAAGCGTGGGACAGCAAAAGTACTCGGCTCTGAGACTTTTATATTATTTCTTTGAAAGCTTTATTCTTTCTCCGCATTTAACGTCCATTTCTGTTTTATATTAAAACGCTCTTCTTTGAAGACATACACTAGGATGCACAAGCATCCTATTATTTATATAGAAAATGGCACTGTTTTATTACGACATTTATTAAATATAAGTTTAGAATTGTTTTATAAATCGCGGCATTTTCAACCGATTTTAAAACTGAAGGAGGTTTTAAATTCAATTGTATGTTTTTCTTTTTTTATATATGTGTTAGTAGTGGACTTCTCTTTTAAAAAAAATATTTAAAAGGATATAGTGGTCTGGTATATAAACAAGGTGGCCCCATATGATTCTCATGAAAATCTGTACAAAAGTTTCTTTTTTTAAATTTGAATAATTGAAAACTTGGCTTTGCGAACGTTTGCTTCTAAGGTATTTAAAGTCTGTTTCGGTATTCTCTACAAAATATTTAACTATCTTACAAATATTTACAAAATAAAAAAACTTTTTAATATGAAACAATGAAGTTTTAATGTCTTAAAAACACAGAGTAATAAATCTTGCGCACGTGCACATTTTGCTTATTTATGACGCCGTGTAAATAATACAAATTAAGTTATAAACTTGTATACTTAAAGTACAAAATACGTTTATTCACGTAGGAGCTTGTCTCTCATGAAAGGTCAAGTTTTACATAAAGATTTGTTCATTATAAGCTATCACCAGCTCGGAAAGCAGATTCTACCGAGAAGAGCTGGCGAGAAACTCATCAGTTGCTCTTTTTAAATGATGTTGGCTTACAATTTTTTTTGTATACATTGATGGGCTCTTAACAGTACACTGACCACACAGTTGTGTCATCAAAGTATTCAGCAATGCGATAATAAACTTTTATTTTTTATGGAAAGGAAGACCAAACAAGCAGACGGTTCACCTTATGGTAAGCGATACCGTCGTCCATAGACAAACGCAACATCCGGAGAGTCGCGAGTGCGTTGTCAACCTGGAAAATTGGATAAAATAGGTTTATTGGATAGGATGGGTCGGGATTACGGATTTGGCCATGGCAATCCAGCATCCCTAAAAGTCATACATACTTTATTTTATGCCGACTTTGTAAAGGCCGATGGTACTTCCTTGAGCGAGCGCGGCCGAAGAAATGCAGAAAAACTGTGAAAAGACGTAATGCTCTATCGCCTCGAAAGCTGTATGTGTATTTATAATTTTACATTAAAATTGGTTTAAATTATATAGTACTAAAAATATGGTCAACATAAACAAAAAGAAAAGTCGTTTTAAAATATCCACCACGCCATTTATTTTCTTTGTTAATTTTGTTATATATTCGACAAGTCCCAAATGATACAGTTTTGTGGCATATTGTCAATGACGATAAACTACGAAGAACCATGTTACATCAAGATATTTTTTCACAATAAACAGCAGGAGCTTTTCCTTAAGAGACATTGTTAAAATGGCATTAGAAAGTAACTCAATGAGCGCAGAAAGCGTTGCCGGAGTCGACTCAATCAATACGAGCACTTGTCGAGCGAATTCATCAATCATACGAAAGGATCCTTTAAGCAGAGAAAAAGTGAGGCTACAGTGTCCTGTACATATTTATGAAGGCGATCTGCAATTGATAGGGGGCTATTCGTCAGACGAAAAAACTGTCATCGGCGGTGTCAAAGATGATGGAATAGGCCCCCGGCCGCGGGACAATAACAGGGGTCATTAGAAGGTATATTTTTGGCTGCGATATTTAGGGCTTATAACTGTCAGTTCTGACTGAGACATGTAAAATAGGTGATCGAAATATTACGAGATTTTCGACAAAAATTATTTTATTTCAAATATGCTATAGATATTGCCACGGTGTACGAAATATCCTAGTAGAACTTGACCATGATGGCTTATCTCATACAAAATAATCACTAATTGTAACAGGGATACATCAGAGAATACAGATTATATGAATAACACAGATAATAGGATTCTTTTATCATTATCATTACATGACATTAAGTTCAACCAATGTAACACTTAATGAAATTTGAAAGCATTATCGAAAATTTTAAAATATTATCTAATCTGACTTTCATTGAAGCAGCGTAAATTAAAAGAATCTGTAGTTGTATAAAAAGCATACTTTTTTAAAAAACAAAACATTCAAAACTAGTTTTGTATATCAACTGAAACACTACTCTGTTTCTTCAGAAAATAATCATCTAAAGTTTCGCATGATAAGAAAGATATAAAATATATAAATATATAGATCGAATGAACAACTTTCTCCATTTTCGAAATTAGTAATAAATGTTAGCTAGTAGAGACCGTCGATTAAAACCAAAACATAAGAGTACAAACTAAAATACCTTGAACGCGCATATCGCAAGTGTAACATGTCATGCCTAAAACTACAGATCACTGCGGCAACCTTGAAGTTTTAAAATCACTCAACGAAATTTCACACAACAAAAACACACAAAATAACTCCGCAAAAACATACATGAGCAATTATTACCACGCAATACGCAGCTCGGGGCGCTTGAATTACTTAAAAGGCCGGAATGGAAAAGAGGAATTCGCCCGTGCGTCAGCCAAGAATGTGACCCGTAGAATTGTTTAGTGCGCAAATGACAACACTGCTACTGTTGCTAGTAGTGGGTCGTTTGAGTAGCGATTTTTTGACGAACGAAACGTCCCAACGACAAAAACGGTTGCATAAAACGGTCGTCGTCGCAACTTGTTCGCGAACGAAATTTCAAAGACCTCTCAAAAATTACAAATTGTGTAGAGCGAAAAAATTGGCGTGTCTTGCAACTGTTGTACTGTTGTCTTGGTCACTGATGAGACGTTCATATGGATGTAGCATCGAGGTTTTATGCGCAGCTATTCAAAATACGACCTTAAATGTATGGACAACTTCAAAATTTATCCTGAACCCAAGGAAGGCGTCCGAGACGTCTCGTCAGTGACCACCAATAGCATTAACGAAGACGACGGCATTGTCACGAAACGAGTATTACAATAGTATTGTTGCATTCGGCAGAGTAAAATGTCGTATCAACTGTTCAAAAATTGTTTTGTAGAACACGGGCTATTTTAATTTAGGACGTAAATGTTTTATCGTCGCAAATCACAAAACGGTCCTAGTAAACGGTTCCTAGTTGCAACGCCCACCACTAGTTGCCATTATCGCCGGAGCTTTTTCCCCGTCTCTGTTTCAATTTACCTAAAGCGGTGGAATGTTTCGATTAAGTCGGAAGCACGGGACACGTTAATCTACTCGGTTTTCGTTTAGACAAAATAACTTGACCACTAATTTTGTCATACCACAACTTTCCTGTGGAATTTTTTGAACGTTTACCCTCTTCTCCATGAAAAAACCACGTGGTGGAATCATCATTATGGCATGGTTTTTTAAATGAAAATTCATTGCGCGAGGTAAAAGTGTCACGTATTAGAGAGTAAGGGAGAAACAAAAATAATTATTTATATAAACTACATATAGATCATTACAATACTATTTTTATTCAATTAATAAACGAATCTTAAAGATAAACAGTTTGTATTTCCAAAGACAATAAATGGGCCGCTTCTGGCAGGTATACTAGCTCTGTTCTATCGCATTTATTGTCCTTTATCCCGTAATTAAACAGATTAATTCTAATGTTCACAATTCTATAAGACCGTTTAATTAGCAATATTCCGCGAAAAATCCCCTAACAACCTGAAAGCAAATATGTGAGCGCACGCATAAGCATGCGTTAGGCGCCTCCCTCCCTTTCCACGCTCTCGTGCACGATCATGCAGACAAAACCACCACCAGGCACGCTGGTGAGGGACTCTGCATGGTCCTACTAACATTATTGCACACAAGCAGTGTGGGAACGGAGGGAGGCGCCTAACGCATGCTTATGCGTGCGCTCACATATTTGCTTGCAGGTTATTAGGGGATTTTTTCGCGGAATATTGCTAATTAAACGGTCTTATACAATTGTATACAATGGACTTCCGCATTGTAACGCCTGATCCTATTAATTAAGATGTTGTTTGTAAGAAAATAGTGATAATAAAAAAAATGTACAGGAATAAGCGAAAGGCTTAGAAAATATAGAAACCACAGAATTTAGAAATAACATACAATGAATCTACGTGAAATTAATAATTATGTTAAAGGAGAAACTTTACAGAAGAAAAACAGAACTGGATATTTAAAAAAAATATAATCACTATGATCGCGTGTCGATTAATTCGATTTTAAAATCGATTTCACTCGTGTAAACTGGCAACATTTGACGGCGTGACTCACCGCCTTGTGGCTGGGCGACTGGCAACCCATAGAGAGAAGAGCGAGATAATGAAGCTGGCGAAATCTGTCAGAAGATGGGCGGCGTCAGTCGCTATCGCGAGACTGTTGGACAGGTAGCCCCCTGAAATAAACCGAAAGATTTTCAAAGTTGAATAACAGTCTATATAAATAGTTCCACTGCTGGGCAAAGGCCACCAGTGAACTACCGCTGATGGCCTTTGCCCAGCAGTGGAACTATTTATATACACCCCAAGACATAAATTCACATTCAAAATATATTTATTTACATAAGCCCTCTTATGAAAGGTCAAGTTTTATATAAAGGTTCGTCGAAAGAGAAGAGCTGGCGAGAAACTTAGCAGTTGCTCTTTTAAAATGATGTTGGTTTTCTACGCGAGTAACAACAGTGCTATGACCACACAGTTAAAAAATCTTAAGAGTTTTGAATTTTACATTCAAATTGTTTCAAAGGTTGGAAGGTGATATTGACATACAGCCCTAGTGCAGAAAGGCAGTCTTCATAGCAAAAAATATTATTTCTTACATATACAGGTTTGCTCACGACGTATGTAGACTGCCTCCGTAGCCTAGTGGTATGGGCCCTTGCTTTGTAAACCGGAGGTCGTGGGTTCGGATCCCAGGGGGGGACAATGACTTTGTGTTGTTGTTTCTTGGTTGGATTAGGGCAATGCGGGCTAATCACCCGATTGCCTAAAAAGATGATTCATGCGTCGGATGGGCATGTAAAAAAAGTCGATCCTGCGCCTGATCTCTTTCCGGTCGTGTCGGATATCCGTCCCATCGGGCTATGAGAGTAAAGGAACAGAGAGTGCATCTGTTTGCGCGTAAACTTGTGCACTATAATATCCCCTGCGCAGTTGGCTAATCTCAGATTAAATTGGCCGCCGTGGCCGTAATTCGGTCAGGAGAACTTTTTATTCCTTTACTGCGGAGCACTTATTAAATTGTAATTTAAATAATCATTTAGAAATTTAATAATATCATTGTTGATAGAGTTTACGGCGACACAGCTGCCCCAACTCTATTTTCGATTTTAAACAAATACAATTTTTTGCAAAAAGCTGATGGTCTTGCTATCTTTGTTAAGTGGAGAACAACATCGAACTATTTCTAACCACCTTATTACAAAACGTGGACTAACGATGGCACTAGGATTAAGGAACATCAATATCTTGATTCGTCCCGGTATTTAGACGACTTAAGGATTGGAGATAAACATCGTTTTGCAACAAAAATAAATGTAGTGCTTGGTTTAGGGCGATGATTAATCCCGGTACTTCGTTAGTCCCAGTTTCGTAATAAGGCTGTAACTGTATTTTTGTTGCTATCCAGCATAAAATAAATAATGCCTAGTTTAGATTGCCGGATGGAAAGCCTTTCATATTCCTTTTTATGAAGTGGGAGGCAAACGAGCCAGCGGCTCCCGCAATTTCAGAGGAGTTGCAAGAGCGTTGCTGGCCTTTAAGGTTTCCTACCTTTTATTGAAGGTCCCTAAGTCGTATCCTTACTTTAGTAACTTTAAATGTCCCAGAGCTGGGCAGACTTCCTCTAGACAGAGGGTATAGGGCTCAGAAATATTGGTTCTTAGATATGCAACATCCTTTCACGGCTTTTGCTGCACTTTTAAGGTCGCGCTCGTCCGGGGAAGTACCACCGCCCTTTGTAAAGTCGGCATAAAATAAAGTATGCATGACTTTTGGGGATGCC
>JAOCPS010769573.1:0-10306 GCA_025505425.1 Graphium colonna
TGTTGACGACTGTTCAGAATTAATGATATAATATTAAAAAGTTAAGAGGAAAGGGGGAAGGGGGGGGGGGGCTAACGTGAACTTTGTATTAAGATATCTCGAAACTGGATGATTTGAACCACATGGTTTCAAGGCAGTTTTTGTTGCATTTTATCCCACACGATGGATTAAGTCAATTTTTTTAAAACCACTTTTCGTCGTATAGGAGAAAGGGGGTGAAAAAAATATTTTAACATAGTTTTAGGAACAACATATATAATAACATCCTTCACAGCTATTGCTGCACTTTTACGGCCACGCTCGTCCGGGGAAGTACCACCGCCCTTTATAAAGTCGGCATGAAACAAAGTATGCACGATTTTTGGGGACCCATCCTATACAATAAATCCATTGTATTCAATTTCCCAGGTTGACAACGCACTCGCAACTCTCCATATGTTGCGTGCGTCCATGGGCAACGGGATCACTTACCATGAGGAGAACCGTCTGCTCGTTTGTCTTCCTTTCCATAAAAAAGAAACCTATTTTGGATCTTCAATATACATCTCTCCACCAATTTCGTGACAATCGGTGCAGAAACAGCGGAGTACGAGCCCGAACGGACAGACCGACAGACATGATGAAACTATAAGGGTACCTAGTGGACTACGGAACCCTAAAAATGTATTTAATAATATTTATTTATATCTAGTGTATAATGAAAGTAAGAATGGAAATTTTAATAACAGAATTTCGATGACCAAGTTAACAAAACAACGTTTACGTTCAAGAAATCTTTACTAATATTATAATGCTAAACTATTTGTTTGCTTGTTTGAACGCGCTTATCCCATTATTAGTCATTATTATTATTATTATATTATTCCGAATTAAAAAATTAAATTTGTCCGAATTATTAAAATTATATATTAGTCCGAATTAAAAAATTCTTTTAGTGTTTTACTATCCTAGCCTATTCATCGAGGAAGACTTTAGGTTTTATAACATCAAGCTATTATCAATAGGAGCGGAGGAGCAATGAAAAATGTTTGCAAAAACGAGAAAAAATTTCGCAACGAGCGAGAGAGATTTTTAATTATGAATAGGTCATGCTTTGTCTTAACGAAAGGAAGACAAACGAGTAGACGGTTCACCTGGTGTTAAGCGATCCCGTCGCCCATAGACACACGCAACATCCGAAAAGTAGCAAGTGCATTGTCGACCTGGGAAATTGGATAGACGGGGTCGGGATTATGGATTTGGAGGGGAGAGGAGTAGGAAAAGGGCAAAAGGAATAAATGGATATGACTATGATAATACGGCTATGATAATAGATGACTTTTGGGATTTATTATTTTTCATGCATACTTTGTTTTATGATGATGACAAGCGCGGCCGTATAAGTGTAGAAAAAGCTGTGAAAAGATATTATGCTCTACGACTTATTCCAGCTTCTATTCAATGCGTAGACGTTCTTCCAAAGTCGCTGTTTTTGACATATCTGAATGAGCAGTATTGTACTCTACTAAGAACTCTAAACTGTCTTCATGTCCATGAAGTATTGGGTGAGCTGCAAACCGAAGGTCAGAAGTTAGAATCAAGTGAAAGACAGTGTCTTTGTATACCAATTGAGTTTGAGGGCAACCCTGGCTGATAATTTATTTGGAAAATAAATGATGCATGGAAACAATGCATCGGACGGGGATGTAAAAGACATTTTTTTATGGACAGGAAGACAAACGAGCCTCCGGTTCACCTGATGGTAAGCGATCTCGTCACTCATAGACACCAAACATCCGGAGAGTCACGAGTGCGTTGTCGACCTGGGAAGGGTGGAGACTAGACCATCCTGAAGCAGGCACTAGACCATCCTGGGGTGGGCATTAGGCAATCCTGGGGTAGCCAATAGACTATCCTTGGGTGGGCACTAAGCTATCCTGTGGTAGGCATTAGACCTTTCTGGAGTGGGCACGGTCCACCAGGCTCCCCCTCTACATACCCATGCCCATGGAAATTGGTTTATTGGAAAGGATGGGTTTAAGGATTTGAAGGGAAAAGGAGTGGGAAAAGAGAAGGGTAAGCTCCACTTTCCAACCCTAACCATAAAGAGATATTTTCAAAAGTCACCAGCTCTCAAAGGTTAGCAACTTTTCAGATATTGCAGGTGGCAATAGGCTTTCAGTTTTCATATCGTTCCCGTTTGCCAAATCCCTTACAAAAAATATAGTATTATATAAGTTATATTTCGGCGAAAATTTGCTTAAATTACGCAAAAAATTTTGAATAAATATTTATTAGTAAATAAGCACACTTCATCGAACTGACAAACAAGATTTTTTTTTATATAAAAAAAAATTCTACGCTACTGAAATAATGCTGTCTTGAATACAAATTCGTTCAAGCTACACAGCTCGTACGAATTTCTATTATGGAGATGTAAAGTTAACCTTATGGTTAAGGACACGGACATACGATCAAGCAGTTGAGGGTTCGAATCCCGAAACATAATCTAGCGCAAGCCTAGAGCCTGGTTGGGATGGTTAAGAAATATTAGTAAAATTTCAAGTAATCTGAAAAATTTTTTCCAAAAAAAAATCATCTTTGATCAAGGATTTTTTATCAGGTATTATTATAAATTTATATTTAAGGAATCATAATTACTATAAGCGGATTGTTTAAAAAACTGCTACCATTAAAAAAAACAGTATTATGAGAACTACTTCGGTCTCATAATATAAGTCTAGACTTTGATATTAAAAAAGTTGTTTAATATCGGATTTCTCATAACACGTTATGAAGAATTCTTATATGTAGGGTTGTCACACGCACACATTATAAAATATGGTACGTTATTTATGGTAATTGTACTCCATAGACGACAACAATGAAGTACGCAAAGATACTTAATGTCATGATTTAATTTCTCTGGAATTTGTTTATCATAAAATATAAGAATTTTTATTTATTTTTAAATAAAACAACTTTACGGATTTTATTGCGGTCTATTTTTAATTTTTTTTCAGCCGACGTTTCCAACCCTTTACAGCGTGACCATGAACGCTGTAAAGGGTACGACACGTCGGGTGATAAAAAATTTAAAAATAAACCGCGATAAAATCCGTAAATTTGTTTAATTTAAAAATGTAAAATATTCGCGAAGTCTTAGAAATAACCTTTATTTATTTGGAGTTTTTGGACATAAAGTTACACAAAGGCGGACTTAATGCCAGTCAACCTTGGCGTGAAGCTGAGATAAAAATTGGAAAAGTGCACAAAATAGTAATATAAAAAAATAATAAAAAACCAACGATATAACGTATACGTAAACGATTAATATACAAAATACATTAGAATTATATAATTATATACATACAAATATTTAAACATTCATCAACGTACATATCTTATAATATACATTTATAATTATATCATATTAATATGAAAATGCTACAACTCTAAAATTATTTATGAATGTAAAATGAACGTTGCTTGTTAGAAAAAAATATTAATTACAGAACGCACGAGCATCCTAGCGGTTCTTCGGGACAATGAACAACGCCACTCGCCATATGTTCTACTGACTGCATCGTATCCACGCTTCATTTATTTGTAAGACAATTTCGTCAAAACTTAAGCCCTTAATTTTATTACATAAATATGTTGACAATCGTGTATCGAGTGCTCTCCTTCAAAATCGTTACTGTTTCTCCAGTCATCCTGTATAAGTAATGAATTTTATTTTCTTGAAAAAAAAGGTGGCAACCCTACTTATATGCCTCCCCGTACGTTATTACTGAAATATTCCAGTAATACTGTGAAAAGAAGAAATATTATTTTCGCCGAATATCCAGTGAGGGATGAGGGGAGGCGCGTGTAACACCCACAATGTCATGACCTCTAGATCCAGGGTCTACGGAGCATGGAGAGAGGGTGTAATAATCCATTTCAGGGATTCCCATCCCCGCTGACATGTCTCGTAAGTAGCTGCGTGGGAAGGGCCATATTTATTTCATTACTAGGCTTAATTCGCGGCGATGCTTGAATTTCGGTTTTATTATGGGTTATCTATCGATGGTAAGCGATCACTGCCGACCATGGACTCCCGCAGTACCAGAGGAGTTACAAGAGCATTACCTTTGAAGTAGGAATAGGCTCTTTTCTTGAAGGTCCCTAGGTGTATCGGTGCGAAAATACCGCTGGCGACAATTGATTCCATAAAGGTATGTTATTTTTTCTTGCATAAAAGTTATTTATCTCAATTTCCCGATAAAAAAATACCTCTTTAAACACTCCTATGTGTCAAACTAACAACGATTTAATTGATGCGATGGTGTTGTAGGAGCGGAACATGTTTTCACAGCTTTTGCTGAACTTTTACGGCCATGCTCGCCCTGGGTAGTACCACCGCCCTGGGTGGTACCACCGCCCTTTACAAACTCGGCATAAAATAAAGTATGGATGACTTCTGGGGTTGCTGGATGGCCATATTTACCTTTTTACTTTTTCCACCTTTGGCTAGTTCACGCATGTCCACATGTGGGACTCAATTATTATAGAGTACAAATTGCTCGCTGCAGTTCCATCCACGTACTTTTGATTTTTGAAACATTTCTCATCGATGCTCCGCTCCTATTTGTCACGGTGTGATGTTATATAGCCTATAGCATGAACGTACTTCGGGTCAATGAACTGCGCCACTAGCCATATGTTCAACTGGCGGCATCGTATCCACGCTTCATTTATTTATTGGAAAATTTCGAGAAAACCTACGCCCATAATTTTATTACATAATTATGATGACAATCGAGTACCGAGTGCTTGCCTTTAATATCGTTAGCGACTCGCCACTCACTCAAAACTCATTGATATGTTAAACAGGAACAAACAAAGAAAAATTATATTTATATAATATTAGTAGGACTTCTAAAAGGATATAATTGGATGAAACGACGATTTAATAAAAGAATATTCGTACGCGACGGCGTGGGACGAGCGAGCGCTTAGCCTGTTATTATCATCAGTATTAGATCTTTATAATAAAAAGAAATATCTGAAATGAAATATTGCTTTTTTTTAATAATAATATATTGCTTATATGAAAACTTATATAATGTGTTAATAAGCTGGTGCTTGGTGGTCGTTCGAACCCTTTACAGCGTACATGGTCACAACACTGCAAGACCTTAAGACACTATAAGTAGTTACTGCGTAGATCGAAACAAAAATTAATATTCAAGCTGAAGGTATGCAGGATTGACAAGTGACACTAGGACATCAAACATCTCAGTCCTACCCGTGACTGTGAACGCTGTAAAGGATCCGAAACGTCGGGTGATAAAATTTAAAAATAATAAATAATTAAAAATAATTTTAAATTATTTTAAACCGGCTACTTGTTTCTTAGTACTTGGAGGTTATCAGTAATTAAATTTCTATACATTCTATTTTTTTATAGAAAGGAAGACAAACGAATAGACGGGTCAACCGACGGTAAGCGATCCCGTCGCTCGCAACACCAGAAAAGTCGCGAGTGCGTCGTCAACCTGGAAAAATTGGATACAATAGTTTTCTTGGACAAGATGGGGTAAAGGATTAAGAGGGGAAAGGAATGGGAAAAGGGAAAGCCATCCGGCACCCCCAAAAGTCATACATACTTAATTTTACGCCGACTTCATAAGGGGCGGAGGTACTTCCCTGGAAGAATGCGGCCGTAGAAGTGCAGCAAAAGCTGTAAATAGATGTTATGTTCCACCATACAAGAAAAGTTATTCTTTTCAGACAAACAAAAAAATCAGCCAGGGTTACCTTAAGTTAATTAGTATATAATGTTATTGTCCTTCACAGGATTCGAACTTGTGACCTTTGACTTGTATAGCAAGACCATCCTTCGTGGATATGGAGAGGACTCAGACTTCTCAGTAAAGAAGCGACTGTGAAAGAACGCAGTCTTCAATTGAATTTGGAGTAAAGATAATTATTATGACCTTTTCGTACTTAATATTCCTCCAATGTAAACATTATCACGTATATTTTCTTATTGAAATACTCTTATTAAAATTTCTATATTCTATGCTTTTCGAGGTGATAGAGCATAAGATCTTTTCACAGCTTTTGCTGTACTTCAACGGCCGCGCTCGCCCGGAGAAGTACCACCGCCCTTTATAAAGCCGGCATAAAATGAAATATGCATGACTTCTGTAAATGCCAGATAGCCATGTCTACGCTTTTCTTTTCTCACTCCTTTCCCCTCCATCTGATTAACCCCGACCCCGCCGGCATACTATCCAATAATTATATCCAATTTCCCAGGTTGACAACGCACTCGCGAGTCTCCGGATGTTGCGTGTCTGTAGGCGACGGGATCACTTATCATCAGGTGAACCGTCTACTTGTTTGTCTTCCATTCCATTAAAAAAACTATATTCTCAATGCAATGAAAATATTGACTGGTGAATCACCTTGAATAGTCGAACACATTATATGTGGGGAGCATATATGAAGAATAAAAGTACTATTAACAATAAATATTAATTTACAACCGAATAAACATAATTTAAAATTAAGTAATAAATTACGCAACGATTGTTCATACTATCGGGCGGGACGAGGCGGAAGGCGACCTGTGCCAGGCGTACTGCCAATGAGGTGCCACGCCGAGTATCCACACTTCATTGATCTGTTGGACAACTTGGTCGCAAATTATACCCCCTTATTTATTACATTAATACGATGACTCTCTAGTACCAAGTGCTCTGCTATAATATCATCGATGACTTGACAGTCACCCTGTACAAGGTATGTCTATACAAGATCTCATATCGTATCAAGGACGTTATATATGGGGATGATATATAAAGTAAATATTTAATATTAAAACTAAATATTTATTGACCACTGAGTTAACGTAATCAAAAGTTCAGTAATTATTTACGAAACCCATGTGCACCCTAGCGGACACAGCGCGAGCCGAGCCATTTTCGGGTTAATGAACTGCGCCAGCTGCCCATCTGTTCACCGCCAGCATCGTGTCCACGCTTTACCTGTTTATTTGAATTGTTCGAAGTCTATGCCAATAATTTTATTATATAAATATGGTGGCAATCGAGTACCCAGTGCTCTCCTTTAATATCGTAGGTGAATCATCTTGTATATTAAATTTTTCCCAAACGCAACATTTTTCTTAATTGGAAACACTGTTCGACGCCATTTTGTATTGCATTGACCTACAGTACACGGCAGTCGCTAAGGGAAGTCAAACGCCTACGAGGGTTGATCAAAAAGTAATGATAAACGGGTATTTTTAAAGATAAAAATCCAAAACAATTTTTTCGCTTCTTCGGTCCTTCACTACTTCCTAGCTAAAAATTATATAAATAGGACGACATTTGGAGAAGCTACATTCATTTACCATACCAGCAGTCGGAGCGACAATACGAAAATACACACGAATGTCACAGAAAACACGAAGTGAGATGCGTCATCAAGTAGTGTTTGAAAAAAATGTCTACCAAAGAGATACACGCTGATTTGGTGGTGATGGTGGGGGACTCTGCTCCTCCATACTCTACGGTGGCACGGTGGTGCAAAGAGTTTAAGCTGGGTAGAATATCAACAGAAGATGAACATCGCGTGGGACGCCCAACCTCATCTTTCACTGAAGAAAACGTGAAAAAGATATCGAAGATATCGTATTAGCAGACGGAAAAGTAACCGTCATACATTTAGCTGAGGTCACAGGGATCTCATATGGCAATATCCATAGCATTTTGACCAGCAAAATAAATATGAAGAAGGTCTCCGCGCGTTGGGTACCGTGAATGTTAACGGACGAACAAAAGAAAAAGCGAATTGACATTTCAGAGCCAATCTTGCAAAGTTCCAGGCTGAACAAGAAAATTTTTTGTCTCGATTTGTGACCATGGATGAAATATGGATCCATCATTTTGATTCTGACACCAAACAACAATCGATGACTTGGAAAAGGCTATCCTCATCGACGCCTAAAAAGTTTAAAGTCTCGAGTTCGGCGGGCAAGGTTATGGCGTGCATTTTATAGGATGCTGCGGGAATTATAACGGTTGATTACCTGGAAAAGGGAGCTACTATAACGGGCTCCTACTACGCTGATCAAATAAGACGACTGCGAGAAGCCATAAAGGAAAAAAAACGGGGCAAACTCCGAGCGAAAGTCCTGTTTCATCAGAACAACGTTCCTGCACACCGTACAAGCCGAAGTTGCGATGGCTGCTTTTCGAGAAGCAGGCTTCGAACTGGTCGAACACCCGCTCTATTCTCCAGATTTAGCCCCCAGCGACTTCTATTTGTTTGCTCGGCTCAAGGAAAGCCTCAGGGACAAGAAATTTGAGGATGATAGCGAGGTGATGGGTGCTGTAGAGGCATTTAGGGATAGCCAAGATAAAGATTTTGTTTAAAGGGTATTTTAGGTTTAGAGAAACCTTCGACTAAATTTATCGACTTGTTAGGAGACTATGTAGAAAAATAAATTAAATTTAAACTAGAATCGTTGTTTTTTTATACTCATTATCATCATTTTTTGATCGCCCCTCGTATTCTTCCAAAAAATTTAAATAAAATCAAGTCAGTAATTTGTTTTTAAAGTCAACGTCACGCAGATGATGTGTTTTACAAGTACACTTTTAAGGTGTTTGAAGTCGGTTCTTGTGTTTTTCTGTAAAAATAAACTAACAAGTACATCTTTATTATTTTTCGGATCAGTTTTATCAAAAATATTATTTGATGAACTACAAAAGAGGGTGATTGAAGGGTGAGTGAACACGTGATTAAAACATAGAAGACGTATGTAAAATATCCATTTTGTGGAAATTTAAATTCTCACGTACCCGTCAAAACATACAGACACCTGATGTCTAATAAAATTTGACTTTTTTTTTGTTTGACCGCCTTCAAAAAAGGAGGCAGGTTCTTAATTGGAATGTTCCTGCTTTTTTATGCGTGTTCGCCTCATTTATGAAACCGATTTTATTTTTTTTTATCTACCGGAATGGTCCCACAAAAATTTTCAGGAAAATCGATTCAGTAGTTTTTCTTTTAACTTCCCATATTTCCCTTTTATCGTTAATTGAGAATATATATCGTTCGTATAATTGAGAAGATATGTTTCGAAAGTACACTTTTAAGGCGTTCGAAGTCGATTTTTGTAATTTTCTGTGAAGCGAAACTTGTTTTAATAAACAACATCTGGATGGTTATGCTACGTTGCGGTCATACATATATCTGTTTAAATCATTTACTCAAACACTTCGCTAATTGGATTGCGCACTCCACCAAAGGGCCACATAACTGCCACTGCTCGTAATTGAGCTTTTATAGATTTGCTTATTTCAATTAACTAAACTGACAGGACTATGATGACGTGTTAAATCTGTTACTTTTTATCGTGGGTGTTAAAAAACTCTTTTACTTTACTCGAAGTAAAAGGTAGTTCTTACATAATTTTACGAACTTGTTTTTCTGATTGCCGATCGGCTAACGTAACGTTGACATGGGTATACATGCAAGCTAGGTTTTCCCTTAATATCGCTTATGAACATTTGCAATATCTCAAAGTTGAAGGCCAATTGCCAGCTTGTGTTAGAGAACGAGACAGGATAATATGGTATTAAAAAGAATGAACAAATAAATTGTTCGCGAAATTTGGATGTTTTATTTTACGGCATATTGGTACGAGGCGGTCGTATCTAGCTGGTGGATTTCGACTAAGTGTAGAAAAAGCCCAATGTTAAACTGCTACTGGCTATACTACTACTGCTACAAAAAATCTTGTTGGTCGAAGTAACTTTTGCTGGCAACATGCAAGGATTTAGCAATAGACGATAAAAGAAAAAAGTTGTTCGTGCTATTCTTTTCTGCCGTTTACGTTTTCAAAAGGCACGTCTGGCGTACGAGTACTCGGGGATAGCTATCTTTCTTTACCCTATCTTTGATGAATTCGTATCCCCTCCCACCAAATGACCTGAGACTGATAATGCGCCACAGCTTTTTATTGCGTCGGTTTTTTAAAAAAATTATGGACACTTACGTCTATAGCCGTTAAAGTGAAGTTCACTATGTGGCATGACTGCAATAGCCGTCAAAAACGAAACCGTCGTTTACAGACACTACGGCTATAGCGGCACAAATATGCATTTATCGGTGTAAAATTAGAAGCCCAGTGTCATGTTTTCAACAATCAAAATTTATTTTATTTAAGCAGAAAGATTAAAACTATACTTTTTTTTTATAGAGGAGGAGGCAAACGAGCAAGCGGCTCACCTGATGGTAAGTGATCACCGCCGCCCATGGACTC
>JAOCPS010769794.1:0-10306 GCA_025505425.1 Graphium colonna
ATGCGGAATTATTCAGTTATGCGGATGATACTGCTCTAATATTCTGTGGCAAACATGGCCAGAAGTTGAAAAATACACTGAGGAAGGTTTATGCCAAATATCAGGCTGGCTAAAAAATTATATTCTTACACTTAATGTCATAAAGACAAAGTACATCTGTTTCTCTATAACAGAAAAATCTGTCTCCCGAAGACCGATCAATATTACGCTTCACTCGTGTACATGCTATATCAAAAACTGCACATGCCTATGCATCGAGAGCATAGATTATAAGTTATCTTGGAATAATCAACTAGAGGCTTTTAGTAACCGTATGCGAAAATTAATGTTTATCTTTAAGGAACTTGCAAGAGTTGCTGATATTACAACAATAAAAACCATATACACTGCACTTTGCCAGTCTTTTCTACAATATAGTATTGGCGCCTGGGGAGCTGCTAACAAGACTATTTTAATAAAATTAGAACGAGCCTAACGATCTGTTCTCAAAGTTGCGTACAAAATACCTTTCCGATACCCAACTGACCAACTCCTTAACGAATGTGGGGTCCTCAGTATAAGAAAATTATTTATTTTCACTACAATCTTACGGTTTCATAAAACATCCTACCTAAATCTCACTTCATCTCGCCATCCTAAATGGCAATGTCCACGAACCCATACAATGTTTGCTCAAAGGTTTTATTATTCTTTAGCACCTTTTATGTACACAAAAGCTAACTAAAATTGCAATATTGTTGGTAAGACAAGACGTGTTTGTAAAAAAGATGTTATAAATGCTTACAACTACAGTACATATTCTCGAACGCGTTTATAATCTGATAATTAGCGGTATATAATGGGTTATAATTTACTCGATGACATTTAACTTATTTAGAATTTCGTTCAAATCATTATTCGCTAGAATAATAACCAATAAAAATAAACCCTTCTCAGAATTATTAGCAATATTTTGTGAGCGATTATATGATTGTTAAATGCGGTTAACGTAGTATCACGTTTGCCTTTGAATTATGCAGCTGATATTAATCCGAACAATTCCTCTGAACACTTCCCGTGGTAAATGCGGTATAGTATGCTTAGAGATGCTATATCTCTTCGCAGGGCCAAAGAATTGAGCCGATCGGAAAGAGCCGGATCGTCGACGATTCGAATAGCTCGACTTTGGATAGGGTCAAATGGAAGGAGCTGGTAAAGGGATGCCCCAGGCCATAGGTGAGAGCAAGCCTCCAACCTTCCCATGGCCCCTCCAACCTCACGGTTATATAAGCCGAATCGCGGGAGGGTGCGCCCGGTCTGGCCGGCAGGCTCCGAACGCACCTTTCTTGACTGCCTATAAATTAGTTATGTTTATAATCTTAACCCTATTTGCGACTCTCCCCATTCAGGGGCTGACAAACGTTTATGAACTCGCTGTAGATTGCCACGTGGCCATCCAAAGTTTGCCGGCGGTGCCACTCGTTTGCGAATCTTCGGAGTTCACCGTGATTCTCGGCCCCGAGAGACGAGATCCCCGTAATACGATGCTCCAGGTTCCTCGCGGGTCACACCATTCAACATCTGTTCACGTATGTCTTCGTATAGCAGACACTCCCAGAGCACATGGTGCCCATCCTCCTAAAACAGTCCGCAAGCACACATACTGTCGCTAATTAGACACATTCCTTGCAGCCTTCGCCTAAAGCAGCCATGGCCAGTCAGGAGCTGTGAAGTTTTGCAGTCGGGGCAACCCTGGTTGCCTTAAGTCGTACTGGCACGTCCGGAAAGAATTGACGGAGTTCCTATCCTTTCTGTTCCTCCTTCCATCATGTGTCCCTATCATAGTTCACTTCCCGTCTTATGGCTTGCTTTATTCGTTTCCTTTCGGGTCGTGGTCACATCTTCACGCTCTCACTACCTCGAGGTCTACTTTCAATACTCTTGCGAGTGTGAGCATATCCAGCTATTAGCTTAGCATGTTCACTGAACGATAGGGTGCTGTTTATACATACGCAGAGGAGAGTAACCGACTGCACCACCTTTATCGATGTCCCAGACATTTAATTCACAGGTGGCCGCTGGAGCCTGCCCCTCAATGTGATGTTTTGGGACTTGTTAGGGCCAAAACTCAGCCGATTCCTGGTCCTCCATTCCATCATCATATACTTTTGCTACACGTCTGATTTCTGCCTTGGAGTTGGCCTCGATCAACATGGTGACGTCATCGGCGTAAGCGACCGTTTTGACGACACTCGCGAGCGGGAGTCGAAGGAGGTCATCCATCAGGACGTTCCTCAAGGTTGTTCCAAGGTCCGAACCCTGCAGACAGCCCATGGTGGAGATCTTCCAGCTCGCGACGTCACCTATGAATAACCCTTTGCGTCGTTTGTTGAAGTATCCAGACACCACCCAATGGATGTTGGGGGCAACCTCTTTGTTAGAGTTTCAGCAGCATCATTGGCCACCAGGCATTATCGGATGCACCGAAGATATCTAGACACGCGGCTTGTACCTATTTACATCTACTATTCGTGCCCCTATCTATATCGAGTATAGTTCGTATCGCCGTGACCATTTAGCGGTCTCATCTGGACCCATGCTGGTCTGCCAAGACGTTGTAGAAAACTTAGGGTGCACATGCAAGCACCACCCTTTCGAGAAACTTGCCGAGTACCGAAAGAAGCGAAATAGGCGGTATGCCATAGGGTTGGAAAGTGGCTTTCCATTGTTCTTGGGTTCTTCTTCCACAAACTTCGCGTAAACTAGCCATACCTCTGCTGAGGTGACTGACCATACGTGCTTCATCATTCGAGCAGTCAAACCGTCAATCCTCGGGTAGGTGTTAGGCAACTTCCTGATTAGCGCTGGCTGATAGGGGCGCATTGCCGCCACTCGGGATGATAGAGGCCGCCAGACGAACACTCCTGTGGTATTTCCGGACCGTAGAACCTCATCTAGACAGAGAGTGCCCGTGCGGCCTCCTCCACGTTCTCCGCGTGACCATCAGCATATCTGATGCCGTTGGTGACATTAGCGGGAGGGTGTATTCTTCCGTAGGCAACCCGGTAAGCCTGACCTCATAGGTCAGTGTTGCCGCTATTGGCCACGCGTCAAAAGTGTTCGCTCTGTGCCTTCTCCATCAGAGTACGGTATTCGCACTGGGCTGCACGTAAGACATCACCTGCCATTACCTCTCACTAACCGCCAGACCGTTTGGTCGTCTGCCATACCGATCTAAGTCTGAAGGTTTTCTTTCGCGCCCTTTCGAATTTTTTGTTCCACCATTCATAGCCACCGTCCTTTTTTTGTTTCCTTATACCTAAACTTTCATGCGTCGTATTCAGAATTACATTCATGAAATCTCTTGCAAGCTCGGAGGGTTGCCACCTGGGAGTGCAGTGTGACTGCAGCGTCGACTGCAGCGCGCTGTGCTTCCGATTCGGCAAGCCGGGCCACAAAGCCGCGGCATGTGTAGATGAGCCCTCCTGCGCTTTATGTGCGATGGAGGGCGTGGAAGCCGGTCACCGTCTAGGGCCAAAACAAGTGCCTGGTGATGCACTGGCCCCCAAAACAGGGCGAGAAAAAGAAGATGGGTGGGGGCAATCCTGGACCCCCCACCTTCCATGATCTTCGGCACCAACAACCGACAAGGAGGCTATGGACTCCGCCATTATTTAAATGGCCACCAATCTCTCCATCCTACAGGCGAACGCGAACCACTGTGTTGCGGCTCAGAATCTGCTGATCCAGACTGCGGCACAGTGATGGATCGACGTAGCCAAAGTTGCCGAGCCGTACCACGTCCACGCGCGCGATGATTGGGCGGGCGATCGAGACGGCTCAGTGTCTATCGGTGCCCGGCGGGGTACTGGCCCAGTAGTGTAACGACGAGCTGCGATTGGGTCTTTGAATCGCTTGGCGACGCTGCAGTGATCGGGGTGTACTTCGCACCAAGCAGATGCTTTGCCGACCTCGAGCGTATGCTCATCGAGGTTGGCGCCCTTGTGGCCGAAGTGCACCCTACTCCTATGGTTGTAGCCGGAGACTCCAACAAAAGAGTCCTGGAAAGAGTGGCTCGAGAACCTGGACCGGGATCCGTGGGGGCGCCCGTACAAGGAGCCCACCATTTGAGCCAAAGGCTTCTACCGTGGACTCCCCCGCTGACCAGGTCTATGGACACACTCCTGACTACCAAAATGGTCAACAGGCTGTTCCCGGCAAGGGAGAAGTGGGTGCCGCCGAGGATGGCGGCGCATGCCATGAAGGGCCGGCCGCGCTGGGCGAGCAAATCCCGTCTGTGTCCGAAGCCGAACTGGAGTCTGCGGTTCTAAAGCTTAGACTGAAGAACCACGCCCCGAGCCCGGATGGCATACCTGGGCGTATCCTCGCTCATGTCCTGCCGATTCTGGTGGAGGAGACGCTGTCCCTGCTGACGGAATGTGGGGCGTCTGGTAGGGTCCCGTGACGGTGGAAGACGGGAAAGCTCGTGTTCCTTAGAAAGCACGGGCGCCCGACCGACTCACCCTCAGCCTACCGCCCCATCGAGCTGCTCGCCGGCACTGAGGTACCACCACGTCCCGGGGTACCTTACGATTGGGTCCTGCGCAGCGCCGATCTCTGGAGTGTCGGCGTGCTATGCTACGCTGACGATACCCTAGTTACGGCGCGAGGGCCCACGTTCCGGGACGCGGGCGTGCTCGCAACTGCGAGCACGGCCCACGTGGTGAGCCGCATCTGGACCCTCAGCCTAGAAGTGGCCCTAGAGAAGTGCAAGGCCATGTTCTTCTATGGGCCTCGGACTAAGCTCCCCGCGACTATTCCATCATGGTGGGCGGTACCTCCATCGCTGTTGGTGGTACCACGAAGTATCTTGGTCTCGTTCTCGACAGCCGATGGGAGTTCGGTGAGGGTAGATAGGTAGGTTCACTAGAATAACCAAAACAGATGAAGAAGGTTCCTATATTGTATGTCTTCCTTTCAAGGGTGAGCAACTTGAGGTTACTAACTCCCTGAAAATTGCTAAAAAGAGATTGTTTTCGTAATAGAGGCGTATAATTCTGGATCATGAACTAAAAAATAGTTATAAAGGTGTGATAAACGAGGACGTGGAACGTGGTCACATGAAGCTGGTGCCTGAAAACAAGTTCGGGAAACCAAATGCTATTTATTTGCGTCGCTATGTAGTCGTACATGAAGGCAAGGTCACGAAATAGGTAGCGGCGGTTATTAATGCATCCTGCAAGGATAATAATAATAGGTCTCTCAATGATAACCTCCTTGTTGGTCCAACGTTACCGCCAGAGCTTTGTCATACAATTATAAGATGGAGACTTCCATCAATCTGCTTAACGGCTGACAATGTTAAAATATATCGGAAAATAAAGATAGCGGCTGAACACATTGATCACAAGAGGATACTCTGGGAGTATGATGATTCTTAAATGAATCATTATGGTATGTTGAGAGTATCATTTGGTGTAAAGTTAACCTTATCTGGCAGTGAAATCTTTGCAGCAGGTAGCTCTAGATGAAGGTAAGCATTATTCTTTGGCAGCAGATCGGGTTATGAACTCTTTTTATATGGATGCCTGCTGACAAGTTGTGAAACAAAGGAAAACGGGATAAAGCTATACAATGAAATGAACGGGCTATTTATTAGGAAAGGTAGTTTTTAAAATACAAAAATAGAGAAGTAGTGATGAAGAATTAATAGAGGTTATGAAGGAAACTAAGTGAAAGGAAAGAAGAGGAGAAGGAAATGATGATGGAACAGGAGCTATGAAGGACGGATACAAAATAAAAGAAGACAAAATAATGAAAACTGTAAGAATTTCCTGAAAACGTAAAGATGACTCCTTTCGGTATGCGGTGAATCTGCCTTCTCTGAATGAAACAATCGTGGCAAAAAGAAAGCTTGTCTCCAATATTTCTCGGTATTACGATCCTATCGGTTTGGCAGCGCCCAGTATAATCTTGTCTAATCTGCTAATCCAGAAACTCTGGTTAGCTGGACTCGATTAGGATCAGGTAGTTCCAGAAGAAATTCTCAAAGAATGGCTTACCTATCAACAGGAATTTAAGCTCTTGGAAAACATCTCCATCTCTCGCTGGATCAGGACTAAGGTTGGGGATAAACTCGTTAAGCTCCATGGGTTTAGCGATGCATCAAAGATGGCATATGCTGCAATCGTATAATTGCCGGTAATTGATGCAGAGTCATCATATCGCTTTAATATTGTCCAAAACTAAAGTAGCTCCTGTAAAGCAGGTATCGATTACCAGGCTGGAATTGTGTTGCGCTGTTCTACTGACAAGGTTGATGTTGGAAATTGCAGAAGTTATGAATGTAGTTAAAGAAAATCTACATGCTTGGACTGATTCCATAGTCTTGGCGTAGTTGAACAGCCATCCAAAGTGGTGGTAGGATTCGTCGCAAATAGAGTCTCCGAGATCTTGACGCATTTGGACTCGCTCGTTGCAAGGAGGGGGTACTGTTCCGACATCTGGAGCGATATTAGAACAAACTTTACTGGTGCATCCAGTGAGTTCAAAAGGTTAGTTGTAGTTGAGGACAAGTCAATGATAGACGAAGTTGCAGAAAATCTTACAACTAACAAAGTTAACTGGCATTTTATTCCATCAAGCTCTCCTAAATTTGGGAGTTCATTCAATCAAGCTGGGGTGAAGTCAGTTAAATATCATCCCATACGGATTACTGGTCAGTCTACACTAACATTTGAAGAGATGTCAACATTCCTTGCACAAGTGGAAGCTAGCCTTAATTCGATGCCATTGCCATGCAGATGGTGAGATATCGATTCTTACACCAGGTTACTTTCTCGAAGGCAAATAATTAACTTCACATCTGGAAAGAAACTATGAGTCGGTTAATGTAAGTGCTCTTAGAAGATATGCGTAACGAATGTTGCAGGATTTTTGGCGCCAGTAGTTAGTCTTCTCAGAGTCCACAACCCGAAATTGGTGATATTGTTGTAGTAAAGGAGGTGGGGCTGCCTCCATGTTGTTGGATGTATGGCAGAGTGATTCAAGTCCATCCTGGCTTAGACAATATTATAGGAGTGGTCACGATAAAAGTATAAAACGGAACGTTGGAAAAAAGGATTAAGTCATTGTAGATTTATGTTTTGTCTAAATTTGTGTCTGTATGGTTTCCAATAGTGTATTTTGTAATAGATTTATTAACAACAACTTTGTTTATTGTTAAAATCTTAGAAATTTGATTGTTGAAGCACAACGCTAAGTCAATATTTTTGTTTTTTGTTCTACTTGGTAAATATTGTCACGGTGGGTGGTCCTATTGTAAGGACAAATATTTTTTTGTCCTTGGTGGGCGGAATATACAATAATACAATATGGTCCTTTAAGCCGGATACCAGACGGCGCAGGGAGCGACGCAGTCTATCGGAGCATTGGCGCGGATACCAGACGGCACAAGGAGTGACGCAGTCTATCGGAGCATAGGCGTAGATAGACGAACAGTGCAAAGAGCAGCTTATATAGTCAAGGAGGTCATCTTATACTTCTGGGAAAATGTGTTTCTATCAGTGATGTATACGGACAAACTGTGAGTATTTTAAGTTGTATGCACTGTGTACCAGGTACCAAGTATGAATATACTATGGATCATCAAAAACAGATTTGTTTAATTTACTAATAGTAAATCGATATCCTGTATCACTCGGGGACTCAAGAGCAATAGTTTGTTCATGGTTCTTCGAGCCAGATAGCTAACTTGTTAGTTATCTCGGAGGGCACTCGGTGAAGTTCACGTTTTTACGTGGATTTGGGCCGGGCAGTGGATTGCGACCACAGACGGGTGAGCAACCAGCTCGGAAACGGGTGCTCCTAAAAAGCAGGGTAAAGGAACCCCAGGATCCATCAAGGGATCTCAAGTTATATGTTTTTTATGTATAAACATACGCGCAAACGTCTGTTCGTCACTATTGAACCGATTTTTAAATATTATTTTATCTGATAGGGTATATTTTCAATAGTGCTCTACAAAACTTTTATAAAAATCGATTAAAAAGTTTGTTCTTTGTCAAAATAACAGAAAAGATATTTTGCGAAAATTAAGACATATGATTTTTGTACTTTTCTGTGAAGATAAACCTGTTCAAAGCCCCCTTCACCATTCTGACTACATATATTCCTTTTTTTATTCAGTGTGTACTTTCGTGGAACGCGCTACTTCTTGAGATCAGGATGCCCTGCTAAAAAAATATTAGAAAATTAAATCCCTCGTTAATATATAGAGGTGTATGTCTAAATATATGATTTTTGTGTATGCAACTGCTCAAGTTTTTAGTACAACCCAAAACTCGACTGGGAGAAAAAAGAGGACTGGGAGAATCATTGTACACAGGCGGATTTAAAGTACAATTTTTCTACAAAATATTTAATAAATAAAATAAATAGATAGTTAGCCCGTATATCGTAACTGGCCGAGGTTAGAATGCCAATGAAAAACAAAGTTTAAAGTTAACTCCGCTTAAAGTAATTAACCGATTTTGCCAACTAGACACTGTGAACCGTTTCCAAAACAACATCTGCATAATGTTATTACTACGTTTATATGTTGTTTTGCTGGAAAGTTGTTGAAAAGTATTTTGAGATTTTTTGAAACAAATTTTTTTAACATGTTTGTTCGTTAATTATTTAATAAACGACTTTAGGCAGGCATAGACATTGTAAGGACGTCAAATGACGTTAAAGAAAAAAGTAAAGAAACAGACTATTTTCTAAATGCCTCACTGCTGGGCAAAGGCGTTCTTTAAACGAAAGGGGATAGGGCGTAGTCTATCACATAACGACAATGCAGATTGACGAACTTCATATAATAGATATTCAGGTTTCCTCACAATGTTTTTTATATTACTGATATACTGCCAAATATTGCAGTATATTAGCAATTTAAATTGCAATTAAGGAAAACACAATTTCAGTAGTGCCGGCGCCGAGGTTTGAACTCAGTTTTGCCTCGAGTAAACTAAATAAATGGTGAGCGCGTGAAAATTAACTTACCTCGACCTTAAACGAAGATCAAGGTTTACAATTCGGGAATATTTTTTTGTTTGAAGCCTTGCTTATCCGTTATTTTTGTAACGATTTTGAAAAATTCTTAAGACATAATTTATTCATAAAAATGATTTTGATATTTTAATTTAAAAATAAAACTAAATATTATCTTAAATGAGTAAAAACTATCTTAAATAACTAATAAGCGTAACGTATGAATACTTTTAAGGCTATTAATGTTATTTAATTTTCAATAATACAAGTGTTGACAACTGTTTATTTTGTTATAATAATACAAGTATTAACAACTAAACTGTCAATATAATTTTGAACCGACCTGAAAAAGGAGGAAGTTTCTCAACTCGAATGTTTATATGGTTTTTTATGTACATTTTAACAATTGTTATTCATCTTCCTTTTAGGATATTCTTCCGGAATGGTCCCATAAAGTTTTCAGGAAAATAGGTTCAGTAGTTTTTTTTAATCAAATAAACAAAATGAATTTTGTATATATTTGCGCGCATCTCGGATATTTATGAACCGAGCTCAAAAACTATTTTTTATATGATAGAGCATTTTTTTGTAGATCATCCAATATAATTTTCAAAAAAATCGATTCATTACTTTGTTTTTAAATAAAAATACCGAAACTTTGTATCAGATTGTTTCAAAAATCAAAATGACGTAGAAGATTTGTTTCAAAAGTACACTTTTAACGCGGTTGATTTCGGTTTTTGTACTTTTTTGTAAAAATAAACATGTCTTTAATACGTTCTCGTATGACCGACTGCTAATTGTCGTGATAAAATTTTCAAATCTGTCAAGTTATATTAATTTCGTTAATATAATTTTGTTGTAAGTAATGCTAGATTTTATTGTTGTACAATTTCTATCCTACTAGACGGTAGGATAGAAATTGTACAACAATAAAACGAACGTTTTAATTTTTTTTCTTGATAAAACCTAACTATCAAAAATGAAACAAAATCTTGGTGATATGATATTTGTGAATAGGCGAGGAAAGCATTATTATAAAAAACGGGTTTTTACACGTCTATTCTGAAGTACAAGAAAAATGGACATTTATTCTTTCCGTTTTCCACTTAACTTGCCAAATGGCTGGATTTAAAATGAAATAAAGTCCTTAAGCCAATTTTAATTTGCTTCCTATTATTGCTGTTCAGTTTATTTTTAACTTTTAACCGGCTTCCAAAAAGGAGGAAGGTTCTCATTGGAGATTGCATGTCATATATATCATACATCACATACATACACACACACACACACG